>CAHIKZ030004180.1:2535000-2545060 GCA_903632075.3 Acanthosepion pharaonis | reverse complement strand
CTTGCGCAAAATCAAGGCAAATTTCATGTCTGTAAAAATCAGCGTACAATCAATTTAGAGAGTTGAAATCCAACAAAAAGATTATTAGAATTATAAAAACGTTATATTTTAAATAAAACTTGTATTACGACGGTCAATGGAAGAGGTTCCTTCCTTGCACGATTGAGAACGCAAAAACGTTGCACCCAAATGTTTTTACTAATATTGATTTTCGGGTGGGCTGATGTTAAACTTAAACTGCTCCAATTGAACGGCAAAACTTCCCAGTAATAAAAGACCCGGTCGAAGATGGGTTATGCTGCTAGTCTTTTTCTAAAATGAACAAACTTTTCGATATTTATATTCGTTTATTTATGTCCTCAGTCAGTTATATTCTATGCGATCATGTATCGTTAGACACATGACTGACGAGACAGATTTTTTTCCCGGAGTAGGTTGCCATTTCTTTCTGCGGAAGACCAGTTGCCTCCAAGGCTACAAAACCCAGTCTTTCCTGCTATTTTCCCATAGCTGGGTGGGGAGAAGGTGAGGATTCATACTTTTCCCAAGGTTAGTAGCACGTAAGTGAATGTAAGGGATTCGACTGGAATTCGAACTCGGCTCTCCGATTCCTCAATCCGAGCCGCTATCCATTACTCTAGTGGTTTTGTTTATCTAACGTTTTATATATTTAAAAAGACCGTTAATTTTATCTTGGACCTTCTAAAAACAGTCATATATATAAAAGTTTATGTTCCAAAGGATGTCATGACCAGAAGTGATTGTAGGAACAAACTCTCACTGTCTATAAATGCTTCCTTGACCTGTATGACAACTGAATAGATGAATCAAAGAATTTTAATCAGCTGAATTTCTCTAAAATTACAATTTTGTGACTAACAGGATCATGATCAAGCTTCAACATAAAAAATTCAATAAACAAGTATTATAATGAATTATTTTAATAATAACCAGATATAGACACTTTATTCTGGGCAATATCAGAAAGCATTACTGATATGTTGCAAACACATTTTTTAAGTGATAAGATAATCATTACTTTATCTACATTGAAAATTTCCTCATGACAAAAGAAGCAACAAAAAGTCTCTCCTCCATTTTGATCTCTATTGATGATAAATAAATGAATAATACATATTAAGCAGACGAGACCTGTAAATGTTCTAAAATAAAAATAAAAATAAAAACTTTTCAAAAATGTTCACTAAAGGGATTACTTGAACTTTTCACTCAGTGGAATCACAAATAATGATAAAAAAGTAGAAAGAATAATCCCAAAAGGTTCAAGAATAAATCAATTATTTTGATGAAATAAAAGAAAGTATTCCCTTATTTCTTTAATCATATTACAGTGGCTTAAGGTCTTATCACATTGAAACACTGGTTATTGTCTGATCACCGACGTTAAGCAACATTGAACCTGATCAGTACCTAGATGGGTGAATGCTTGGGAATATAAGGTGTTGTAAGCTTGGATGTGCGGGTGGTGATAATGACTTGGCAATTGTTAATCGGAGAGCCGAGTTCTAATTCTCGTTGGTGTTTTTATATTCACTTACATGCAAATACTATTGAGAAAGGTATGAATTCACTTCTTCTCGCCAAACTATGGATTAAATAGTAAAACTTGTATTTTTGTACAACTAAACTGAAGATCGTTAGTCTTATTTTTACTTTCCTTTTATGCTTGCCTAAAGTTATATTTATCAACTTTGCATTGTTTTCAACCGTTCATTTTTTTATCAATAGTTTAGTACTGTGAAAAAAGAACTATAAATGATTTTATTGTATCTCTATGTGACGGGGACACCTGGTCCAGGGTCGAAACCTTTGGTTACGGTGCCAACTGTGACGTCTCTCCTCCTGGTCGCTCTTCGCTGTTCCAAGCATGCCGTTCCAACCCCTTGGTTAGATGATTACCAGCCTCGCCTTTCTCAACCCGCTTCCAACACCTGGTTACTAGGGTAACTGTACTGATCTCCGGTCTGTCTACCCACGTTGTGATTAGATCTTAGACAGCCGGGATCAAACAGGGATTGGGGCCGTATGCCAGCTGAGTTCGACGGGGGTGGCAAAACACAAGTAAAAGAAAAAAAACTCACGAGACCAAAAATTACTGATAAAAAGGGTAACAACCTTTTATATCTAATGTTCGTTACAGAAAATTATTCTTACTTCCCGACCCGCTTTGTGGACTGTGGCACCAAGCTCCTATCATACAACTTAAAGACTTCGAATTGTCTACTCTTCAGAATTTTGTATGTCGGAGTGTGGTTTGGTTTCGACACTGGGGCTAATCTCTACCAGTCGTTCACGGCTGATTCTTCTCTTCGGCTTGAGTTGGACGTATTTCTTCACTTCGATTTGGTTTGGCGAATTTCTGTTGGGGCTTGGTTTGATTTCAACTTCGATTTTCCGTCCTGAACTCTTTTTCTGTCGACGAGGAGGTTGAACTGATTTGCTTGTTTGGCCTGCAAGACGCAACCTGTCTGAGGTGGACCCTTCTTCTTCCGGGGAACTACTCGGCTCTCTGTCGTCTGGGGCAACTCAACTCTCTGTCGTCTGAGTCCGACCCTTCTTCTGCCGTCCGCTGAACTCTTCTGCTTATTTGGCCTGCAGCTCTTCGGCCTGTCTGGCCTGCAGCTCTTCTTCTTGTCTGGCCGGCAATTCTTCGGCCTGTCTGGCCTGCAGCTCTTCTCTGGCCGGCAATTCTTTGGCCTGTAGCTTTCTTCTTGTCTTCGACTTGGCTGCAACTTCTCTGCCTTTCGAGCAATCCTTCTTCCGAACTTGGACCGACTTAGGATTCTTTGCCGCAAAGGGGCGAATGAACAGGGCCCGATGCCCGCGTTCCAACTGCTCTGGCCGTCTACCCCGTAACTCATTTCTGTCGACTGGGGTCCTGCTTTTATTGACGCCGCAACAAACTGGGGTGGGTCTGTCGGCGTCAGGGTTTTCTCGATAATTCCAAAAGTCGCATTATTTCTGATTTCCCATTATCGCTATTATTTTCACCCCTACTTCCTCACAGTGCCTCTGGGGGAGGCGCTTACCCATCTCTCCCGGTCTCTCGTATGTCAGGTGACCGTTTTCGACCAATGGTTCTTGATCGAGCGTCCTTTCTCCTCTTTCCCGCATATCACGTGACCGCTTTCGGCTAATGAGATTCTGGTTGGGCGTCTCCGTACTTCGTGACGTCTCCAATCGGGCGTGGTCTATCCCGGCTTTGTTTCTGGGAAAGAATACCTTGCTAAAAAACAAAATCTAATTTGGCCTTTTTTTTCGCACGCACGAAAAATGACAATCTCGGCCCTTCTCCCTTTTTGGGTCCTGTCAAAACAGTCCGCCGCTAATTAGATATGACTTCAGGAAGAATTTTTCGTCTTGCTGACGCTTTCTGTGAGCCCCAAAACAATTGTTTTTCATCTCTTTTGTTTTTGCTCAGACCTGATAGTCAAAAATCTTAATTATCTGAATTGAAAATGTCTTCACTTCATCATCGTGGGTGTTCTGATTTTTAACAGGTCAGAATCTGTATACAATTCCAGCGGTCACCTTCTCATCCCAAAAGACACCCTTCCCCGATTAATATTTCGTTTCCATTGTTCTAAAATCCATTTCTCCAAATTGATAATGAGTCTTCTACACAAAAGTAGGCCAGATGCTTTGACCGATATTTTTTATCAATCGCACGTATGTTCATACACTTTTTACCAAGTCTGTTTTCTTTCTTTCTTTTTAATGACCTTTCATTCTATTCTTCCAAATAACAATTCCCATTGTCTTTTGAAATTCAGTCAGGCACGTTGGCCTAGATAACTTTTTTGACACCTGTTTTCGCTAATGACCGGCCTTTTGCATTACCCATCCTCTTTCTTTTTTTTTCCCTTCTTCTCTCTTTTTCTTTTTTTTTTTTCTTCCCTTTAGGATCGCCTAAATACAATTAGAGAATTATTTTTAAAACTCAATTATTCTTCGTCTAAAAAACTAACAACTGGTTAATAAACCGAATAAAAATTAAATCATATTTCTATGAATATTTCTTTTTTTTTTTTTCTAATAATGCAGGGTGCCACACTATCTATAAAAACAGGCCCAGATGTGTGTGTGTGTGTGTGTGTGTGTGTGTGTGTGTGTGTGTGGGACATCCGAAAGCAGGCTCCGCAATTTTCCCCGGATTTGCATCAAAATTTACATGCACATGCTCGTTAGCGGGAATCCTCTCCCGACTTTTGCAGAGAGTTCCCATCGATAGTGGAAAGAATCACATTTTTCATGCTTCTACAGCAATTTCATGTGGTTTGTGTCCGGATTTAATGGCCAGAGGGAGAGCCAATAGCTTGCTGTCCGTTGAATAGTCAGGAAGATATTATTGGCCAGCGTTATGAGCCATAGTGACTGAATCGAATGTTAACAGGTTATTCTAGCATGCAAAAAAAATCGAAAACTGTATCATTTTGCATCAAGTGGGATAAATTTCATCTGCATTGAACGGTTACTCCAATTCAGTAATGTAAAGTTATTCTTAAAAAACAACGTTGATTCAAATTCCGCAGAACTGTGTCCGAAGCTGAAAAATATTTGTTGTTAACATTCTTTTTCATTCGGTTTTTCCAGTTTAAGACCTTTTTTAACTAAGATATTTTAATTCATTTTGTTTAGTTATTTTTCAGCATAAGATTTAATGTTTAACTTAGCTTAGAAAAATTCTGCAATGTAAAGCTGAGGTAAGGAGTTAAGGCATACAAGCAGCATCAGCACCGCAAAGGGCACCCTTTATTAAGACAAGGAAGGGTTTCATATTTTAAGTTTGAGTGATAGATTACTGGAATTAGTGTAATTCTTTTTTTAATCGACGGGCAACGGCGCGCCACGATGCTAATCAGCCCTTTTGCGAAACAACAGAAATAATATTTTAAACAAGACTGTTTTATAATACCTGAGTATTTTAGGCATAAGTCCCGATTTTTATATTCAGTTTTTTTTTCTGTGGTAACAAATAAGAAACAATTTATATTTATTTATGCACGACTATTTCGTAATTTGTCTTGTTTTCTAGTTTCTAGTGCTTTTGTTTACCTAACGTTTTATTTTATACTTAAAAAGTCCGTTATTTTGAGTGCTCTAAAACGACGACATGTATATAATGGGTGGCCCTCATACAGTTATATATGTTCCATATGTCGACATGATTATATAAAACTGTCTATAATACGGCATGGCATCTCAAATAGTTGACAAATATGTCCGGCATCAAACCGGAGAATACGCAAAGACGGAAAACTAGCTCCTCATAACCAGCTGCTTCGGGTAGATGGAACTCAACTCGACAGCTCAAGAAGGTAGTCCATCTAGGAAAGGAAAAACGTAATTTTAAACTTCCATACCTTGCGGTCATAACCAAACATGGAGAAGTCTATAGTGTGGCACAAGGCCGAAAGTATT
This sequence comes from Acanthosepion pharaonis, assembly GCA_903632075.3. Lineage (NCBI taxonomy): Eukaryota > Metazoa > Mollusca > Cephalopoda > Sepiida > Sepiidae > Acanthosepion > Acanthosepion pharaonis. The sequence continues at coordinate 2,539,618 of CAHIKZ030004180.1, read as the reverse complement.
AGCACCCAATGATGACGAAAACGGACTTAATGGAAATCCAGACAGAAAACCTGCGATTAAACAATCCTGATGCCATTATCCATGTCAAATTGACAACACCTCCAAGTATTAAATTACCTGCTAACATAATAGTTGTATCCATTTCTAGTCCACACAGGAGATCTTCATTAAATTCAGGTTTGCAAAGGTTTACATTCATTGCCATCGCCCATTTTATTTTTATTTTTCTCTTCAAGGAAAATCCGTCTCACTACCAAAGGACTGAATTCTTACCAAACAATGACTAGAAAGAATACGTTTCTGTGAACAGCGTCAGATAGATACTTCATTAAATTTTAAGTCTATTAAGAGACAGAAAAACTTTGTTAGAGACAAATAAAACCGAGAAGGTCTAACTGTACTAAAATCTGTTTTCCTAACCAGTTTATATCGCTAACAATTACATCAACCGAAGAAAAAAACAGACTTGGGCAAAAATTAATCATTAGAAGGATGCCAAGGGGGATCATAACCAACATATGAGCAACAACGAGATTTTCGGGGAAATGCTAACAAAAACGAAATTTATAACAGAAAATTGTCCAAATCGGTAATGATCAAAATTGCTTGGAAAATCCGATTTAAGCGCAGGACATATTGAGGAATAGAGAAATGAAAAAAACACATGACTTCTCCGATATTTTTAAGCAAACGGATTTGGAACTGAACAATAAGAATGCATTTAGACCAAAATCTTAAAATAGAAGGACAGAAAGGTCGTGGAGAGCCATCCCGTCCTCGATAACAAAGGGGGAATGACTAAAGAATAAGACTGTAACTATTGCTATTGTTATTATTTATCTGTAAAATGCGTAATAACATTTATACAAATTGGTCTTTTCTTTAAATTGGAAAAGACCTGTTACAAAACACATCAATGACAAATCAAAATAACCTACATTTTTAAGTGCATGTATCATCAGCCGATAACCTGCCCGGAAGCCAATATTTCTGTCTGACAGAATCTTAATTGCCTACCTCGTATCATATCTCGTTCCAAATAGACGCGATAACTGAGTAAAACAAAACAGAAGCTTAAAAAATGCTAACGGTAATTCTAAAGGAGTGATTATGTGCGCCAACCGTTCCGAAGGCATTTGCGCCAGGCAGAAGCAGTGACGCCTCAGTGACGTCACTCGCAGCTCGGAATGGTCGCCATCTTTCTATTTCAGCGGGTTCATTTGTATTGTCTTGTATTCAACATGGATTTGAAAGCGTCGGAAATCTTATTTAAATATTTTACAATAAAAACAAAAAAAAAATGCGAAAGTGTCGATGGAAGGAAAAAAATCCAGTTTAGATACTCAATAACATGAAGCTTGGGTAACCACATTTGATGAAAAAGGAGGTTTATTTTTCTATATTTTTCGTTGAAAATATATACTTTTTTCTATTTGTGTATGTTAATACATCTGCTGAGGCCTCAGAATCTGATAACGATGTATTTGTCAAATATAATATATATATCCATATATATATATATATATATATATATATATATATATATATATATATATATATATATAGTGCTTAGTTTGTGTGTGTCGTCTGGTTTTGTCTTCCACAGACGGTTGAATTTTATTTTAAATATTTTCCGTTTTCAAACCAAAAAAATAATTATTAAGAATTTTCAAAGTTTTCCCACAATGTGTGTAGTTGACCTTATTGAATGTAAAAAGGCCCGCTGTAGGTTCGTTCTAAAAGAAAATCGAGGAACATCACATGGAAACACGATCTGCTGGATCGTGACAGCTACGCGTCTGCACAAATTCATACAAGACGTGCGCGAATAACGTAATGCTGATCGGCGATGAAAACAAAATTGTCAGATATAAAACCGAATTCCCGACAAATTTTAAAAATCATTTGAGCGAGTTCCATTACATCTCTTCTTTTTTAACCTTAAACTGAGCATTCAAAATCCGTGCTAACCAATCTAAAGGACAGATTTCCCCTAACCAGGAAGAATGCAATGGGATTCCACGTCTAAAGATGGGTTTGTTTTTTACGGATTGTCAACCTTTCGTAGGTTATTTGAACCAGCAAATATTTGTAGATTATAAGAAATATTTAGAAGATAATTTGATTAGCTGATACAAGTCCTACTAATTAGCATCATAGTTAAGGGAACAAAGATTCCCATACGATCACCGAGGTTAAGCAACTTCAGAAAAGGTCAGTACCTAAGTAGGTGACCAATTGGGAATAGTAGGAGCTGTAAGCTAGAATGTGCAGATGGTGTAATGTATAATGGCTCGGAATTGTTAATCGGAGTGCAGAGTTCTAATCCCTGTTGGGTTCGTCATATTCACTTTTGAGCAAATACTCTTGGGAAAGGTATGAACCCATCTCTTCTCCCCAGCTATGGATTAATTAGTAAGACTTATATTGCTAAAACGATTATTATCTACAAAAATAAATGAAATTATGTAAAAATTATTTGAATTTTGGCACATAGATTGATATACCGCTAAAAAAAATCAACAAACCAAAAACTCTTCCCACGTGTAATTTCGCAAAGAACAAAACTGGAATCGTAACTCGGCTCACCAATTCCTTAATCCGAACCATTATCTATTATGTCACTTGCACATCCAATATTACAGCAACTGGTAATCCGAAACGGTCACTCATTGCTTAACTTCGGTGATCCTATGGGAACGTAAGACCCACATCTCATTCATCCATAATATTTCACGGGAAATAAAGAAAATGAAATTTTTGTGGCGATCAATGATCACATCATTGACGAATGGGACATGAAAAAAATACCTGAAGTAACGGAAAGAAACGAGAAATCCATTCCCTTTCTTTCCCAAGAAGCCATGACAATTCAAAAAAAATAAAGAAAAGTAAAGTGTAGAGAATCCTTCACTTAAGTCATAAAGGGACATAGCAAAAGCCATTTGAGGTAGAGGTCTACAATGTGTCGTGGTATAACTGTAAGAAAAGCAAGTTAGTTGTAAAAACACACGTTGGTTAAAAAAACGGTTCCACTATGGCGAGGACAAGCCCGAGGTCATTATGTCTTCTCCATCAAAGTCCAAATTGGATGAAAAGGGAACGTAATCACGATCTAGGTCACAAAAAGATTATGTTCGCCATTATTGTTAATGAAACGGTTCTTGTTCTATTTCCGGCATAATTTGAATCACGATATAGGTCACAAAAAGAGTATGTCTGCCAATATCTCAACATCTCAATTTCCCTCTAAGTCTGTATCATTTTCCATTGTTCAAACCCTTGACCTACCAATTCCAGGTGTCGCCTATGTGTGTATTAAATCGCCAATCTTTTCCCACGGATTTTAGGTATTAACCCTTCTTCTTTCAAAGTCTTTCAGTAATCGTATAACACCCAACCTGGTCGTCCAAAAAGTTCTAACACTGCGGCTGATCAATGAAGATCTCTTCGATCTCAGGCCAGCCCTATCACACGTTGTGATTTTTTTAGATCATAAGGCAGCAAAGATTGAATCGTCGTAGATATCTTCGTGTTGGGCTGGTCCAAGCAGGGCGATGACGTAACACTCGAATAAATTGAACAAAAAGTAAATACTGTTTTTATATCAGTCCTTCCTAAAATAATTGGTTTTTAGCAGCGTTCGCTTGCAATTGATTACCAGGCCCAACCCGCGTCTAAATCGGAAGTGATATCATTGTTGACCCGGTAAAAACTGGTTTGCTGATGTTGATAAGGTTCAGCACAAGGCGGAAATCGGTAGGGGGGGTCGCTTCTGCAGGCAATCACGTTGGGTGTATAACGACAGGTGGCTAAGGACGAACACTCTGCCGTCTCTCTACCGTCTCCGTCCCCATCTGACGAATCTCTTCCCGCATTTGTATTCATTAACATAGACTCAAACTAGCACAAGGCACAATTAATAGGGAGATTTCGGTAAATCCCCTTTGTTCTCAGTTTACTTCAGAATTCTGGGTAATTTATTTCTTCCACTCTCTCATATTATTGCTTCTCACTAAATCTACTCAGTGAGCGTGGGTGGCTTATCCACCCCCGCTCCTGGTATTTCAACTCAACATCGACCAGGAGAAATCAACTCCGAATTCTTTACAAAAATGATGTTTTCGATTTACAACTTCCTTTTTCATCTGCTTAGAAAACATCTTTATTTCCCTCTAAGTCTGTGTCATTTTCAATTGTTCAAATCCTCGACCCACCAAATTCCAGGTGTCGTCTCTATGTGTATTAAATCGACAATCATTTCCCACGGATTTAAGGTATTAACCCTTCTTGTTCCAAAGTCTCTCAGTATATCGCTCCTTCTATCCATAAGAAAACTTTCCTATGTTTTACCGCAAATAGTATCACATTCCTCCCATATCTATCCTGTCATTTACTAGTAAATGACATTTCAAATCACAAATCTACTAATGTATTTGTCATGCATATCAGTTCATGCACGTAGTAATAGAAAAAGAATAATTTACATGCAATATTTCCTCTGTTCTTGCAACATATTTATTTATCATGCAACATTTCTACTGGTTATGCAACGTTTTTATTTTTCATGCAACATTTCTTCTGGTCATGCAACATTTTTATTTTTCATGCAATATTT
>CAHIKZ030004180.1:2410000-2530000 GCA_903632075.3 Acanthosepion pharaonis | reverse complement strand
CAAACAAGACGAATCTTCTCTAAGGCATATTATAAAGAAATATACTACTCCAATTGATCCGAATAAAAAAATTTATTATCTATTATAAAAAATTTAAGACAGCCAACCTTATCCTCAAAAATAACAACACACCAACTAAGTCAAAATTACAAAGAACGGACATTATCTATGAGTTCAAATGCCCCTTAAGGAACTGTGTTCCTGATCAAACTGAACACATAAATAATTACATCGGCTACACCACTATCCAGACGTATTACGTTACACCTATCTGATCATAGCTCCATTAGAACCCATTTAAACACACACACAAATTTAACAGACTCCATTAGAAAAATACTAGTAGAAAACACAAATATATTAACTGCATCCACCTGCAAAAAAAAGACTAAAAATAATGAAAACTTTAATAATAAAAAAGAAAAAGTCAACTCTTGACAATAATAACTACGAACAAAGCCACAATGTGCTGACCGTATTCGGAAATTAAAAAAACATCCCTACCACACACTGATACATACACAGAACGCACACACTCAATTAAGCTGAAAATCGAATCATCCTTGATAATAGCTAAATGTATAGCCGAAAGCGCTCGAAAATATAAAACTTTTTGACAGTTCTTACACACCCTTTGACCAGAAAAGAAAGCTCATGTCAGAAAACAAGAAAAATTAAATAAAAAGCTTAACCGTAGTACCTTGTCTGTCGTTTTTAATGAAACATGCATAAAGGAAGGATTGCTGCCTAAATATACAACTATATATATATATATATATATATATATATATATATATATATATATATATATATATAGTTGTTATGAAAAACTTGGTAATCCGTATTGTTAATCCCAAGGAAGATGAAATCCTGAGAGCTCAATGCAAATCCAGAGCTAATATTTAAAAGTAAAACAGCCCACTTTAAGGTACCATTACAATAATTTATTTCACCAGAGCCCTTTTAAAGGACGCCGGATCATCAGATAGCACTTAAAAAATGAAATGAAAAATTTAATGAAAATTGATGGGTAGTGTAAGTTTTTGTGATTTAACAGAGAGTGTAAAAGTGGTAGTTAAAGAGACATGGTAGAGTTTAGGGAGGGTTTAATTTAATATCTCTCTCAATCATACTTAGACCTTGACATATTTAAATAGTTAACTTAACAGAAGTGATATATTGAAATGGGAGGGGAGAAGAGAGAAAAGAAAAGGAAAAAGAAAGAAGGAGGAAGGAATATATATATATATATATATATATATAGTGTATTTGCGGCAGCATATTATTCAAACATATTGCTAAATATAACAGAAAACGAATGTTTATTATGTTTGATCATGAGCCGTTCTAAACTTCGTATCGTTGCTTTAATTTCAGGAGAAAATAAAGACAAAATTGCCCAAAGTTTGGATATTTTTTTTTATTATGATGTTCCTTGATCTAAGCTTTCTACTCACATGAACTAGCTTCCGCATTTTCTATGTCAACATAAGAGAATATTGTCTTTGATGGTGAATATCTTTGTTGAAATGATCATATAATTAATCTGAGGAAGGCTCATGGTGTATGGGTGTGATGAAAATCTGATGCAATCACGGATGACGCAATATTTTTCAAGGCCAAACAAATTTCAAAATATGCCCCAAAAATAGATTTATATTACTGCCTATCACTGCAAATGACCTAATCTGAGGAAAAATAAAAATTGATTACATCCTGTCACACCAGTGGGTTTAAAACTGACCGTATGGCGAAAGAAGGAAACTAAAGCAGTTGTTTAAATTAATTTGCACAAGAGTGTATATATCTTGGTCCTGTTGATTTTACGCCGTTCGGGTTCTAGCAAGTTTATTTTACGCAATTTATGCGAGAAATACCAAAATACTAATTTTGTTCGAGTACTTTCGATCGTTGTAGACTTTGTCAGCACGGTAGACAAGATACTGTACTTTAGTTAATAGCTACTATCCAAATAGACGCATATCGTCAAATAATATCCATGACTGTGTGCAGATTCGAATGTTTAGTGTGTTAACATTTCGAACATTAGACCGAAGTCGTATGAGTCAAGACTGATGATATCCTATTCGGGAGACTGTCTAAACGTGTGTCAATAGGCCTAAAACCCATCACAAACATTGACAGAAAAGCTTCCGTGCTAGACAGCATCAGATAAGACAAAGGTTTGTTGGAAGACAAAGGCTCGTTGAAAGCATATGTCGTCATCTTGCGAGAAGAAATTGAAAACGGTATTTGCCACGAGAAAAGACCCAACAATCTTCCCAATGCCTTCGTAAAAATTATCACTTTAAGCCAATGATTCTCAAACGCCACGTTATCCACTAATCCGGTAACTGTTCCGCGCTTTCCACTAATCCGTTAAAGGGTTAAAGAAAAAAGAACAGTGGGCACCTACCTGTTCTGTTTGTGTTAATTGATGGTGGATTTCTCGTTTCAGGGATACCAAAAAGACAAAAGTTAATGAGCGTTACAATGGAGGAGGCAACCATGACTGCTCACACCCGGAAGAGACACAGTACATTGAAGGTTCAGTTCTTGAAAGGACACAACAGTTAAAAAAAAGCAATATATTTTTTACGAAGAATCCAGACAGGCAGAATGAGATCCGATATACTGTTCTACTCATCACCTGGGTAGACTGCATCACAAATGACGTAAGTTCTAGACAGCATCAGACAAGACAAAGACTCGTTGGAAGATAAAGGCTCGTTGTAAGCATATGTCGTCATCCTGTCAAGAAAAAGTGAAAACGGTATGGCCACAGATGTTTCCAATGCTTTCGTAAAAATTATCACCTTAAGACAATGATTCTCAAACGCCGCGTTATCCACTAATCTGCTAAGTGCGGCGTGCTGTCCACTAATCCGGTTAGTGTGTCGCAAGATATTGTCACGGAATATGTATATGTGTGTGAGTAAGCGATCTGAGATTGCAAAGGAAATATTTGTCGCAGATTACTTCCACAACGCAGAGTATAAATCACTAAGTTCAGACTCGAACATCGAGGGCAGAAAGAAATGCCGAAAACTCGATTCGCAGGTACTATCTCAAAAATTACAATGCACGTAACAGTCAGAAAAATAACTCACTCTCTGACAAACGCAGTAGCCAAAAACAGCCGAATTTTATTTTCTCTTTTGCTTTTATCGGCCGAGCATTTTTTTTCATTTGTCGACAACTGGGAAAAGACGCTCAATTTTTGCATACCAAAATACTTTTATTGTGACTCCTGCGACTGACATGTTTCTAAAATATTCCGTCTTTAGCATGTCATGAGGAATACGTTCATTTTTTTTTTTAAGTAATTTTTTTTTTCGTCTCATTTTTCGTCGTAGGATACACACGACACGTTGTCGCTTGGTTTGACGAGGTAATTCGCCGTTTTCTTCGCTACAGTGTGTGTGAATGGTTAGTGTGTCAACATTTCGAACATTAGACAGAAGTCGTATTAGTCAAGACGTTGATAATATTTTATTCGGGAGACGGTCAAAATGTGTGTCAATAGGCCTGAAACCCATAACACACATTGACAGGAAAACTTGCAGGAGAAATAATTAAGAAAAATCCTGTTTGGAAGTCGCCGAGGGTTGCCCTAATAGGCAAATAGAATTTCTCCAATATTGGTTGTCAATGTCTCGTGAGATCTTCTCCTTTCAATCCGTTCGGCCGGTATACCGTCGGCTGTGTGAAATTGCATATACCGTACTCATATGGGGTCAATGTTCAAAGGGTTAAAGAAAAAAGAACAGGTTGCGCTTACCTGTTCTGATTGTGTTAATTGATGGTGGAATTGTCATTTCAGGGATGCCAAAAAGATAAAAGTTACTGAGAGATAAAATGGAGGCGACAACTATGATTGCTCACATCCTGAAGAGATACAGTACATTGAAGGTTCAGTTCTCGAAAGGACACCACAGTTAATATATATATATATATATATATATATATATATATATTACATCCTTCGTAATTCGAGAATATTAATGATTAGTTTAATAATTAGTTCATATTGTCAATGTTAATTTTTAAGAAAGGTTTTTAATAGTAAATGATAAATCTAAAGCATTGATTATAGTCAATATGCGATAGATATTAATAGACCAATGAAACGGTGTGCTGGGGCACACTGGTGGACCGCGAGAGGATGGTAAGTGTGCCGCGAAATTTTTAAAGTTAATTACTTAAATTATCTTCGAAAAAAGTTCAAAGAAAGATAAGTGTATATATCAAAATTAAAACGCGTTTAATAAGATTTTACAAATATATTGATAATGAATAAAAAAAACACAGACACACAGAATTGTATTAAAATATTCAACAATAGATATTAGATCGTTTCGCTTTTCCCTTAAGATTGAACTACCAAATATTACAAAAAAAAAAAAAAATGGAAATACTTCTTCCGTTCTCAGCTTCATATTTTATGCGAGGGAAGCTTTTCAGTAATAAACAATATTAAAAACAAAAATCGCGTGTAGAATCCTTCGAAGAAGATGGAAGATTATGCCTGTCCAAAAGATAAAGATATTCGAAAACAAAAAAATCTTCAAATTCAGACATCTCATTAAATATTAAATTATAATAAATAGAAAAATAAAAAATATAAATTTTTAAGAAGTTTAATTATTATATTTACACTATTTACATTGTTCGGACTGTTGTCCTCATCTTTATTATCATATTCACAATGTTTCGGCCGTCGTATGCTGCGGCCTTCTTCAGGTGATACACTTTGGAATTTCGAACCCTTTATTTAGTCCACTGGGGTAAATTGTTCTACTTCTACGTGCCATGCCTTATCTGGATATCTCAGTTTCAATAATTCAGTTCTCTAAGTTTTTTGTTCACCTCTGCTGTGGTCAGGTATTGAACCTCATAACTTTTGGGGTAAAGTCATTTGATTAATCCAATGAACGCTTTTATCCACTGGGCTAGTGGCTCGTTTATCACCCTGAGAAGGTCGGAGGTGGCGAGGTGCACAGTTCAACGGTTGCCTTTTATGTCCGTTCCGCGATGCCCACATCGTTCCTTATGTATGCCTTTTCGCGGGATGGTCAGTTTTATAGACAAAAATTGTCTTTGTCTTGTCATCTTCGTCTAAAAAACGTAATTAATCTTCCTTCCGTGATTTTCTCTCAGTCTGATCCTCGTTCTCTGTACTTTGAAGTTGACTTCATTTACCGATAACCCTCGGTCGAACGTAAATGTTCCGTATCGTGTTGTATGTATGGCAACTTCCTCTGTTTTTCAATTTAACAAGACCTCAGTTGACTCATATTGCTGTCCCTGCCTTCTTAAAGAAAAAAAAATATTGTTAAATATTTTTCTCGTTCTTCTGTCGGCACTCGACCGCTTCAGCAATATTTAGGATTTACAACATACACAAAAGAATCAACAAACAGATCAACATATAAAAGTTCAACAATAAAAAAATTCAAATCCGTGTCCCTTGAGAGGAAAACGAAAATTAAAATAACATTACATCCATTTGGTGATAAAATAAGGATTTTTAAGCGGTAAATTGAGGTAAAATCTCATCTCACATGGTGCAGAACAATTCCCCTCTGTGTTCTTATCCACATTTCTTTCTCTAGCAAACAGTAATACTTTGGATTAGTTTCTCAATGTCTATTCAATTTCATCATCCCTGTCCGTCCTTCTGCAAGGCCTGCTCCATTCCTTCTGCTTCATCAGTTTTATAGACAACAGTTTTCTTTGTCCTGTCATCTTTGTCTAAAAATGTAATTATTTTTTCTTCCGTCACTTTCTCTCAGTTCGAGCCTCTTGCTCTTGTACTTCTAAGTTGACTCTGATAGCCATCCATAAAAAGTATATGTTCTGTCTTGAGTTGTTTTAAATTTAACAAGATCTCAGCTTCATTCATATTCCTATGTCCACCTTTTTCTTGAAGAAAAAATATTGTTAAATATTTTTTCTTTCTCCTCTTAGTCCTACAGCAACATTTAGGGTTTACAACATACACAAAAGAATCAACAAACAGATCAATATATAAAATTTTAATAATAAATAATTCAAATAAATGTTCCTTAAGAAGGAAACAAAAGTTAAAATAACCTTGCGTCCATTTGGTGATATAAGAATTTTCTTTGTTTTGACTTTTTTGTTGCTTATCATAATTTAAGTATAGGTACAAGTGGGATCTGAGATAAAATAAATGTTTACAAACACTGTCATAGACTATATGTAAAAAGGTATCTTGTTATTGACAGATATAGTTTTTAATTTTCAAGGCGACGAATTGGAATGGATTGCTGTGTGTTACTCTAATCTTTATTCACTTTCCCAGGCAGGAATATTTGTCGAGAGGCTAGGTGTGATCTCGAACTGGACAGGTGAGAGCACCTGTTTTTTATTTCCTTTTTGATGTCAGTCGAATATGTTTAGGTTTTGGTGCAATGGCTCTGAACGAAATAGAGTAAAATCAAAACAGAGGTTTTGGTCTTTTTAACTCCGACTCGATTTTGAGATTACAGGGTGACGGGCTGAGACGACAGAGAGAGACGAGTCGTTAGATACACTCGCAGTTTTACACACACACACGAGGAAATGACCCAATATTCACTTGAATTTCTCATTGAACCTTTCTGAACACATAGATCCTGATTCAACAAGAAGTTTACCATGGGTTATTGCCTTAAAGAAGAAAGACATTTTTCTTCGTCTTTCTCAACACTTGAAAAATCAAGAGTGAACGATCGACTACTTATACTGGCATCACTACCTAAAACAGATTGGAAGCTTTAAAACTCTCCTCCTCCCATAGCCGGGGTCCGAATTGAGCGGCTGCACGTCGACAAAGCGAGACTAGACCAACTAGGGGACATGTACGAGAGGAGAGAGGGTTATACATCGGCCTCAGAATGGAAAGGAGGATCGTTTACTTTTATTAATAGTCTCGGTTGGTAATTGCTTAAATGATCAGTGTCAATCTTATCACATCTCTGTTTGTAAATACGCAGGAGAAAAATCCAGGTAAAGATTAAATGGACTTGGGCTCTCATTTACGTCTTATGATCATCCTGATGAGGTTTGAATTATTTCCATATTGTGGTTCTTGTAAGATATATAAGATTCTTTAGATCGGTATAGTTCCTTCATTAGATTAGTGGATTCAGATATTGGAATTATTATTTATTCGGCGGGAGCTTGACTTTAAATCCCGTCAGTCCATTCGTCAACAGGAAGTTTACTACGTCTTATTGATAAAAAGAAGAAAGACAACTTTCTCCGTCAGTAAGAATCACAACACATGAAGAACCCAGACTGGACGATCGACGACTTATACAGGCACCAATCCCTAAAACAGTTTGGAAGCTGTAGAACACTCCTTAGTCCGTAGACGTGAACAAGCGGGGTCCGAATTGAGCGGCTGCACATCGACAGAAAGCGAGACTAGACAAACGGGGCCTCCGAGACGTGTACGGAATGAGAAGGGGTTATATAGGGACGACAACAGTTGTCTTCAAACGAAAAAAGATTCACCAAACAGAACATCTTCCTGAAATCAAAGATCAGATGGTTGCTTCTCAGTCATTTTTGGAACTTGCGAATCTTAGATATTAACAAAATCACGAGTTAAGAATCCAGACAGGCGGAATGAGATACTATTTACTGTTCTAGTTATCTTCAATGTAGACTGCATCACAAATGATTGCTAGACAGCATCCGAGAAGACAAAGGCTCGTTATCCACTAATCCGCTAAGTGTGCCGCGTTATCCACTAATCCGATAAGTGTGCCGCGTTATCCACTGATCTGATAAGTGTGTCGCGCAATCCAATAATCCGATAAGTGTGCCGCACTATCCACTAATCCGCTATGTGTGCCGCGCTATCCGCTAATACGCTAAGTGTGCCGCGTTATCCACTGATCCGTTAAGTGTGCCGCGTTATCCACTGATCTGATAAGTGTGCCACGTTATCCACTGATCTGATAAGTGTGTCGCGCTATCCAATAATCCGATAAGTGTGTCGCGTTATCTACTAATATGCTAAGTGTGCCTACTATCTACTAATCCGTTAAGTATGCCGCGTTATCCACGAAGACGCTAAGTGTGCCGCGTTATCCACTAATCCGTTAAGTATGCCGCGTTATCCACTAACCCGCTAAGTGTGTCGCCAAATATTGTAACAGAATACATATATATGTGGGGGGGATAATAATAAAGAGTACAAAAAACAAGGCTAAAAATGAATGAAAAAACACTATATTGGACTATTTCAATTTTAAACCTGAATATACAAATTAATTATTTTTTTATAAATACTTCAACTGATTCATTAGTAAAGTCATTGTTGCCTGGCTGTGCTTGCACGATATGGGAAAATACGAAACTGACATTTTCTGGAAATAAATCTCTTTATATCGCTGCCGACGATTTTTCACGAGCTCTACCGTTTTGACTACTGATGCTCAGTTATAAAAACTAAACGATAGTTCTACCAACACGAAATATAATAAAAAATAACACAAAAAACAGTTAAAACATATTGTTGAAATAAATAACTGCTGTGTTAAGGCCTGACGGTTTGTAAAAAGATGTGTAAATTTTAGTTTACAGATTTGTAAAAATACATTCTAAAGTTTCATGGTCAAAATAAATTTTGTGAACAGGCGTGTTCCAAAAAAATATATTTTGGGATTTTTTAATCAATGTGGAAAATAATTACGCCCAATAAATTACAAGTTTTACATTGATTCTGGAGCCGATTTGTGGCTATTTAAGAAGTCAATTTTCTCTAAGAACCAGAAGGTTTGTGGGCGCAAACAAATGAAAATACTCCGTCGACGAGGGCGAATGGAATGAAACAGAAAAAAGAATCAGAAAGAAGAATAAGACAATAAACTGGAAAAAATCTCACAAAATTAGAGTTTTTTTTTAATCATTTCACCCCAAGGAAGGCAATAAGGTCACTAAAACGCGAGGGGGTCACTGATTGTTAGAGGATATGAGAAAACACCCTAAAAGGGAGAAGACAATAAAAGAATGATTAATAAAACAGAAAATAACGAGTGTAATTGCATTTACATTTTTGAAGGTAAAAGTTGAATGAGAAGCAAGAAGCGGTAAGAGAAGAATGCTACCAATTTGATATTACATTATTCCCAAAATAATGTCTGATTTTAGAAGAAAATGTTACCGACCGAACTGGTAAAATAAAACTTAAGTGAATAATTAAAAAAAGAAAACAATCATAGCAACAGTCCACGGAATTGCTTCCATGTAATGTCGCTAGTATCTTCGTAAATGTTTCAATCCTAAACTGCCAGATCTAATTAAGTACTTGCTACAGGAATAGAGAAAGGACATAAAAAGAAATGAATTAGGCGAAAAGACGTTTACAGGGCAACATTTCCTTAGATGTGGTGTCTTTTAGACGTTTTTAAAGACAGTATAATCAGGAAAGAAGTAAAAATGGCGGAGAGTGAAGCAAATATATGCAATTATTTTGCCTTGTTCTTTATTCAATCAAATTATATTTTTACGCAAGGAAGACAAAAAAAAAAAGAATATAAAATGATATCAAGCATTTTGTCTTCATAATGCTCATTTCCGTTATACAAAATTGAATATTGTATTAATAGGCTGACTTAACTATAATCAATAAAATATTGTTCGATCATATATTATTGAGATGCATCAAAATATGTGTTGATTTTCGTAACTATCGGGTTGTTCGGAAAACAATCTCCGAATTTAGGCTAAAGTTTCTTTTTTATTATTATTAAAATAGTTGCAAAGAATATATACCACTCATTCCTACTTATTATAGTGTCCTCTAGTTAACTTAGTTAATTTTATATCAATCCCCTTCAGAATTTAACTTAAAATGTTGTATAGGCCTCAGCTTTTTCGCATGGGTCAAAGCATGCTTATAATGTTTCTGAAACTGCTGCCAATATAAACAGATCTGGTGGTGAAGGATCCAATTGTGATTGAAAATAAGGCGATGGTTTTTGAAGTTCCACAGTAGGGAGACGAATCTTGAAGTTCAAGGTGGTAGAGGACGTTCATCTGCAATTGACATCTAAAAACACTGGTCGAATAATAAAACGACGTCTAAGTGTCATAGAAATGTCTTAGCTAATGGGTGTCAGCATTTCCATGATGTCGGAGCATCTCAAGAAAATTGCCAAGGTGAAGAAACATGATAAATGGGTTCCACATAAAGTCAGTAAAAGTTAAAGAGATTGATTCCCAATGTTGCATCTGCGAAATTCGAATGATTCATTTTTGATTTAATAGTGACTTGTGATTAGAAATGGATGCATGACAATCGTAAACGATCGACTCAATGACTTGATCGTGACGAACGAAACAAACACATTTCAAAACCGAAATTTCACTAACAGAAGATTTATCCGCTATTCTTGGTAACGCTCTGTTTTGTTTTTTTTGTTTTTTTTAGGTTCGCGGTGGGGATACGAGTCTTGAAAATCAAGATGGAAGAGGACGTCCATCTGCAATCGACAATCAACATTTGAAAACACTAAACGAAATGTCTCAGATAATAGGTGTCAGCATTTCACGAATATCGAACCATTTCAAGAGAATTGGTAAGGTGAAGAATGTCGATAAATGGCTTACACATGAACTCAGTGACAAAGAGTTCGATGATGAAACTGCCTGCCCTATCGAATAGGGCTTCAGAATACACCAGCTGCACCTCTGCAGAGGGATGTGGATCTACCACCACCACCACAAATGAGGTCACCTGTTTGCCGTGGGTGACTTAATGACTGGGAACGGGATCCTGGTCGTTGAGAGTTTCAGCAGTTAGGTTTAGAAACATCTAATTCCCAATACACCACTTTGGTCCACTCATATAAAAACTTTCTTTTATCTTTGTTCTCTTTTGTTTTATGCTTTCTTATAGAGGCCAAACACTTTCAGAAATGATAGTATATCATCCATATTTACCTTCTCAAACAGCAGCCCAGACATGCTATCAAGTATTTTAAAATCGCTGTCTTGAGTTCTGGACACTGTTGTTTTACACACTTGACACACTGAACTTCTTAGTAGGAAATAATGTATCATTCTCGTATGACAAATTTGAATGCGAGCTGTTGCGACATCCTCTTGTCAAGACTTCCTTGTTTGGCTTCGTTTGTTTTGTTTTACGTCATATCAACCTCAATGAGTTATTTAATACCGACAAGATTTTTATTCCTGGTAATATTTTTTATCTATCTATCTATCTATCTATCTATCCTAGTATATATTAGTTTGGTTTGGTTTGTTTTACGCCATATCAACCTCAATGGGTTATTTAATACCGCCCGACAAGATTTTTATTCCTGGTAATATATTTATCTATCTATCTATCTCAGTATATATTGGTTTGGTTTGTTTTACGGTATATCAACTTCAATAGGTTATATAATTCCGACATGATTTTTATTGCTTGTAATAATTATTTACAAAAATGCATTGCTCGTAATAATTTTTCCTCAAAAAATTTATTGCTGTTATTAAAACCTATTCTTACACATTCGTAACGTCTTGACCCCATTTTGGGAATTTAACTATTTGCCCATTGTTGGGGCCCTAACAGATGCTACCACTCCGGGATTCTGTCGAAACACAATTACATTGCTGGTATTATTCATTCCTACAATAAAAAATTGCTGCCAAATCAACTATCAATAGTCTGGCTTCGTAGATATGTGTTGTGACCAAGTAATTTGTTAAGAAATAACAAAACAAGGGGTTGCAGATAAATAGTGTATTGGACAGTAAATACAACAGAAGTGTTTTACACGACTTGGGAGTGTATATCGGTTGACCAGTGTTCAGTCTATATTACCGTTATATTTACCCCCCACACACACACACACGATGGTTATATTTAGCACAAGACCGTGTTTAACTCTGATCATCCTAGCCCGTAGTCTCGGCCAAAAAATCCCCGTAGAATCCGCATGAATGGGTTTGTGTCTGTTTACTTTCCTGGACGAAAATCTTCACTTCGGCACAGCCTCATCCAGGTTCCTCTCTTCCAAAGGCAGAGAGTTCGTAGAAGCTGTGAAAAGTCACAGCCTCGGTAGAACAGTCTATATCACCGTTAATATTTAACGCCTCCCCCCCCCCACATCGAGAGATATGTGGCACAAGGCCGAGCTTAACGAAGGTCATCCAAGCAAGTAGCCTCAGCCAAAAAAAATCCCCGTAGAACCCGCAAAATGGGTTCGGGTCAGTCTGCCTCCCAGGACGATACTCTGCCTTTTGGCACAGCCTCGTCCGAGTTCCTCCCTGCCCAAGGCAGATAGTTCTACAAGAGCTGCGAACAGTGTCAGTAGAACTGAATATCACCGTTATATTTAACGGCCCCACCCCCACGTGGGATGTCTGTGGCAGAAGGCCGAGTTTGCCGGTGGTTATCCGAGCCCATAGGCTCAGCCAAAAATATTCCCTTCTAACCCGCATAAACGGGTTCAGGGACAGTCTATTTCCCCGGACGAAACTTTGCCCTTCGGTAAAGTCTCGTCCGGCTTCCTCTCTGCCCAAGACAGACAGTTCGACAGGAGCTGCGAACAACCTCAGTAGAACAGTATATATCACCGTTATATTTGACACCCTTCCCCCCACCACCACGTGGGTCGTATGTGGCACAAGTCCGAGTTTACCATTGGTTCTCCGAGCCCGAAGGCTCAGCCAAAAATATTCCCGTACTACACGTATTCAGGGCCTGTCTACCTCCCCGGAGGAAACTTTAGCCTTCAACAAAGCTTCGTCCTCGTTCCTCCCTTCCAAAGACAGAGAGTTCGACATTTGAACAGGGTGTATCACCGTTATATTTAACGCCCAGTCACGTGGGTCGTATGTAGCACAAGGCCGAGTTTACCGTGGGTTCTCGGAGCCCGTAGGCTCGGCCAAAGGTATTCTCTTCGAACCCGCATAAACGGGTTCAGGGCCTGTTTACCTCCCCGGATGAATCTTTGCCCTTCAACATAGCCTTGTGCGGGTTCTTCTCTGCCCAAGGCGGATAGTTCGACAGGAGCTACGAACAGCTTCAGTAGAACAGTGTATATCACCGTTTAATTTAACGGCGCTCCACGTGTATCACCGTTCCCCGAGGCTTACTTTTCCTACTATTTTATAGTAAGTGGAAGAGTCCATAATAGCCTCATAGAGGGAAAACATTACAACAATATGTTTAATTGATGATATTGTTTTACATGTTGGGTACGCCGGTTGAACTTCCCTAGTTAGTAGGAAACAATGTGCTATTCTTGTATGGCTTTGGTGAAGGGATTTTTTTGGTGATTTGGTATTAGATTGTTCGGAAAATGTTGTGGTACAATCCACCTAATTTACATAGTGGAGTACCGACCATATAAATATGGTTGGTACCGGAAAGACGAGAGTGAGGAATCAAGAGATTCAATCCAGAGACTCTGCCCGACTGCGACTAAGTCAACCCATTCTCCAGGAACGGTCTTCCCAAGAATATACCAAAAGACTATCTGTAAATATTGTGTACACTTTCTTTTTTCAATACATTTTGTTAAGTACATTTTGTGTTGTATTATTATTCCATGCATTAGTCAAGTTTCAACAGAAAGCAATGTGCGATTTTAGAAAAAATTCAATGATGTTTTAATATATTATTCTAATAGTTGCACAAAAATATATTACTCATTTTTATGATTAAAGTGATTTTTGTTAATCTTTTATCAGTCTGTTTCAGAATTTAACTTCAAAAAGAAACCCATGATCTTGATCGTGAAAAAAGAAACGCGTTTGCTTTTTTTGCATGAATTCAGCCTTGGTTTCAATAACAAAGTATGAGATAAAAAAAATCCACTTTTGATTAGACAGGACTGTGTTTGTTTTTGAAGTTCCGCAGTGGGGATACGAGTCTTGAGGATGAAAGGTTGTAAAGGACGTCCATCTGCAATCAACAATCAACATCTTAAAAGACTAAACGAAAACCCACGTAAAAGTTTCAGAGAAATGTTTCAGATAATGCGTGCCAACATTTCAACAATATCGAACCATCTCAAGAGAATTGGTAAGGTGAAGAAACTCGATAAATGGGTTCTACATAAACTCAGTGACAATCAAAGAGTTCAACGTTTTGAAGTCTGTTCGATGCTGAACCTATGAAATTCAAATTATGCATTTATTTATCGAATATTGATTTAATAATGAGAAATGATTTCGTCATGACAATAATAAGAGATCAGCTCAATGACTTAATCATGACGAAGTACTTAAACACATTCCAAAACCAAAATTGCACGAAAAGGAGATTATGGCGACATCCTGATGATCCACCATTGATAGTATCCATTACTGCTTTCCGGAATCTAACAAGTCCTTGGTATAACGATAACCTACATCCGTGTCCTGGGTAAGACGATAAACTACGTCCAACCGCAAAGCCTCTGATAAGGACCTTTTGAGCAGCGTGGAACCAACTCTTAATTGCTGGTGTTCCCAGAACCACCCTGCCTCGGGGTGGTAGCACCTGTTAGGGTCCCAGCTATGGGAAAATAGTTAACCTCCAAACTTGAGTCGAAACACTATGAAAGTGTAAAAATAGGTTTAAACGCAGGAATACATTTTTGTAAAAAACTATTACCAGCAGTGAATTTTTGAAGAAAAAATACCAGTAAAACATTTTGGATAAAACTATTAGTAGCAATAAAACTTTTGTCGGCATTGAGGTTGGTATGTTGTAAACCAAACCAAACCAAACTGAAATCTAACAAGAGCATCACTGCAGAAATTTATTCTGTGAATATATGTTGTATAATATATATTTTTTTAAAAATCCACATTGCAACCAAAAACGTTTGCGGTCTAAATGATGCCAAAAGGAAAAGAACACTGGCATCTCATTTTAACAGTTATACAGGGTGCGATGGGTAAATTGTCGCCTAAATGGCGCCAAAAGGAAAAGAATACTGACACATTAACAGATGTATAGAGTGCGATGGATAAATTGTCGTCTAAATGAGGCCAAAAGGAAAATAACACTGACATCTCATTTTAACAGATATATTTACCAAAATTACACAAAATATCTGGAAATACTAAAGAGTAAATTTATTCAATAAAATCGACATTACCTTCCACACGACTTCTCTCTTCTTTTTAATATACACACTTTTCTCTCGTTGGAACAACTATAACCTTTTCCCTTTATATATATATATATATATATATATATATATATATATATGAAGTCTTAACCCGGTCATTATATTGCATGTGTCTGCCGAGAGGCGTGTACTGGCTGATATTGACTGTGATCCGGAGAGTTTAAACTCCACGATAAAAACACATGTCGTTTGGAGTTTCCGTGGCAAGTCTTTTGCATCGTTACTTTTTTATCGACAGATGCAAAAAGTGTGGATGGTCCGACACAAGCCTTCACCACTTGAAAGAAATCATTGTGTTGGTTTCCTGGCACCTACATCTATTTAGTTCCGGCTACTGCTAAAAACTCTACGAAACATCAACATCATCTTGGCACTTGGAATGTACGAACTCTTCAGGAAAACAACTCAGCACCAGAAAGAAAAACAGCTCTGGTTGTATTGGAGCTAAAAAGTACAACATTGATATAGATGCACTAAGAATTAACCATCAATCGACTGCACTGGGATACAATACATTCTCCTCGACTGTTTGTGGTCTTTTGTGCAATTCTCGAGCCGGTCTCAAAAGTCATGCCTCATGCCCGTCATAGGCATGCAGATAATTAGTTCGTGGTCGTCGGAACTCGACGGGAGAATCCATGTGAGCTATCTGGTGTTCAGGATTATGATTCATACGAAAGCGTGAACTAAAGACCGACTGCTTTATATATTTAATTTTTTTTTGTCCAGATCATTCTCCGTTTCATTTTAGAGACAAAGGTAGAGATTAACAAATGCTTTGGTAGTTTTGCCTATCCGATCTCGTCACCGTGAGAAGCATTGGAGTTCGCTTACAAATACGAAATTCTTTTTACATGTATTTCTAGGTATATAATAATGGTTGTCCACATGCCGCAAGAAGACAGCAACCAAAAAGGCCGAGAGTTATAAAGTGGCGCCCCCAGCCAATCTTATCGAAACCCCAGGGTAGTCGCGCGATGGCTGATGGTCTTTTCTAACTTGAACAGCACTATGTACACTCAGCATCAGACCCCAGGATTTATTGACAAGGAGCAGTCAAGCTGATTGGTGTCTGCCTACGCCTCAAATGATTCGAATTGCCCGATGGTTTGTCATTGGTTGTATCTTTAATGCCCAAATCATATCACAAATATATGATCTCTTATACATATATATATTTTCTTCTCAATTGACCTTAACCGGCATATATTAAACAAACACTACAAGTAGAAGACTGCATGAATAGTAGTGCTCAGGCAATGTTCTCCGGAAAATAATATAATACACTGCCACTTTTCATACTGAGTGTTTTTTCTCCGGTGCGCCCTTAGGAGTTGGTTACTTTGTGTATATATATATATATATATATATATATATATATATATATATATAATGGACTCTCCCGTCGGTTTCGACGTATGAGGATCTGACAACTTAATCAATTGATTCAGTTATGTTATTTTTTGCGATAATCTTAAGTTGCACTTAAAACCCACTAGTGACTTACAAAGGAGGCTACATATGGAGGGAGAGTGACGATTGTAGGATGAAATCACTCTTAGATTGGCTGACTTTTTAGATCTTGCTCTCGCTTCTTGAACGCGATTCAGACAAGCAGAATGAAAATTGCTGAGTACAATAAAACACGTTGTTCTCCATTCTACTCACTCTAAGTTTAATCGCTCAAGTGTGTTATGAGATATATTGTCAGTTGACAACATATATGTTATGGTCCGGTTTCTTGTACCACGGTGATAGTCCAAGGTAGAACCAATAAAGAAGAACTCGAATACGTATATGGAATAACACAGATATATTACAAACAGGAATATATACAGCGAGGTAGAAAGTGTTAGTACGAACAATCAGGTTTAGTAGTAATTGTCTGAACGCGACTCTGTTTCGGACTGCCTCTGACTCGACTGACTGATTCGCTTGCTCTGACTGACTGACAGACTCCGGACGGACTTCACTCAAAACTTCAGACTGAACTCCCGGCAGTATTTATTACGTATGGAATAGTCCATTATGTTATTATGGGTAAGGTCCTATAACAATTTTTTTTTTTTTTTTTAACATACAACGTGTGTTAGCACGTGCGATACCCTGTCTTCATCAGCCGCCGACCAGGGGTGATATCACGGTTTCGGTGGCTGTGGCGGGACCGCCACCCCTAGCGCCACCAGCAGCGTTTGCCACCAGGCAGGGTACGAAGATAAGCTAACTAATTGTTCCTTTAAGTAAAATCTCTCTGCAATGAAAGTTTCTTAAACGCGTTTGCTGTTATTGACGCGCTCGTAAAAGTCGTTATAGACGACCATTGCAAATATCTCACTTGCGCATATTAGGTCGTGATGTAGCGCGCATTCTATTTGCTTGTTTTGATCTCGACCAAATCCAACTTGACGCGTGTTGAACAGTTTTTTGAAGGCGATGCGAAACGCTTTTCAACCAACGGCCAGTGATGCCTATTTTTGAAAGGAAGGAAATGACCGAATGTCCCAGGAACCCACGACACCCAACCTCGATAGGCATCACGTGACACGTCCAACCATTTTCCATACAGTCGGCACGCAGTGACTCGTACCGGTTTTTCTTTAGTTCGTGCGCCTCCACCCTGTTCTCTTCCCAATGGACTGTTAGTTCTATTAGGAAGACAGTCTTTTTAGAGTCGGACCACAACACAATGTCGGGACGCTTGTCTGTCTGTGCGATGTGTATTGGAAATTTTAAGGATATCATTAGATCCACTAAAACCTTCCAATCACTGGCACCCCTCAGCAGCTTTATATTGGAGTTGTTTGTTTTTTTCTTTGCAGGGCATTCCCTTCCTTATGGAATTCAATCTTAGTTTCCTTGGATGCCACAAACTGTTGATTTGCTGTCTCACATTGTGTTCTTATTAGATCCATTATCACCTCTAATACCTTGTTGTGTCGCCACGTGTACATATGGAGCGAATGTGGACAAGCAGAAAGCACATGACAAAGTTCATGGACGTATTCCATTTCACTATATATATATATATATATATATATATATATATATATATAGGGTATAATATATATTCACGGACGTATTCCATTTAACTGTGCGTACAAACACACACACACACACACACACACACACACACACACATATATATATATATATATATATATATATATATATATATTCCGTAAGAATCACTGAAAAAACCCTTTGAGTTATTTAGCTAGAAGAAGAAAATGTAAAAATCGTTTTGTGTCAGTTCTACTAGTTCTTACCAACAGAGCAATGGTAAGAGGAAAAAGATCATTTAGACTTTCAGTATTGGTACCAATATTCATACTCTGGTTTCCATGTTCAAGGGTGAATAAGTTTAAAAATGAGGTAACAGTAAAGAGGAAAACTGGAACAGAAGGTCACAACAGGAAGAGGGATTATCATTTAAATTTAGAGCTAAAGAGATCAATTAGAAGAGATCCAAACGTTTGGTTTATGAGAGGGTAGTTTAAGCTATGATATTCCAAAGAGCAGTGAAAAAAGACTTAAAAATTAAATCGTACGTGAAACCTGTGAAACATCTTGTTACTCCAGGACAGAAAGTTAGAATGTTAAAGAGGGCGAAGATGATTTTAAATAAGTTGACAAATTATCCTCGAACAATAGATAAATAGATAGATAGATATGAACAGCGCGAAATAGATAGATAGATAGATAGATAGATAGATAGATAGATAGATATGAACAGCGCGAGATAGAGAGTAAGAGAACGATGAACGGAGAAATTAGTCAATAAGTAGAAATGAAAAAACGGAATAGATAGATAGAAAGACAAAACGACTGATAGATATTAAAGTGAGAAAATCGAGCAAATATAGACACATTCAAATATTGACTCAAAACTCAGTAATTCAAATCCTATCTCAATTACAATGCAAACCAGTTCTATTTTTGTCATTCAAATTGTATCTCGGGAAACATTAATTTACATTCGACTAAGCTGATTTTCAATAGTTTGACTGTTGCGATCTTTTCCCAAGAAACAAATGACAAATCCTTTCACATTTTAACTTGTTTTTTTTTTTGTTGTTTTTTTTTTATTTTGATTTTTACTGTCGTCTGCAAAATGAAAGACTCATATAATAAATTCGGGAAGTCTTTTTATTCGTTTTATTTATTTGTTTATTTTTCTTCTCTTGATGTGAGGACGTTCCGCTGAACGTTATTTCTATTGCTTAATGATTTGGACCGAAGTTGAACTGAACGATGTGTTGACTGACGCTTTTCAATTGTGGCCAGACAATATAAGTATTAAATTTAGATCACGTATTGGAGATTATTTCAATGACAAAACGCTAAAAAAATTATCGACTGCAAACTGGCCAAGTTCCGTGTCCGTACTTATGGGATTCATGTGATTTTTCTGAATGAAAATCGACAAAAACTTACGAATCTTATGTTCTATGTTCCCTATTCAGCCTATCGCTTTTATTTTGGTTATTATATTTGAAATTGACTGTTTTTCGACGAAGGTTTTATCACGAGTTTTTAACGGGTCTAGATTAACTGGCGGCGAGTCTCCGAAATACACAGGGCTTTTTTTTCCACGCTGTTTTTGTTTTATTTTATTATAATTCTGCGTGTCTATTCATTTACTCACTCTCCAAGGGCACATAAATAATTATCCCATTTTGATTGTGAGGAAAAAGGGAAACGACGCCATTTCAGAGAAAGAAAGAAACAAAAGAAAGAAGGAAATAAACAAACAGTAGATTTAGGCGCTAATAACACTCTTATATGTTTAACGTCTGCTTCAATGAAATGAAAAAAAAACCTTGCCAATTTCAAATCCTTTCATTTGTACTTCTTTAAATAATGACCTGCTTCGATACTCTTGATTTTTATTACAGGACTTTGATTCATCAGGAAATTTACATAGAAAAACCTGGACCGGGTACTACTACATTGACAATAATTCCAGATATACCCAAATCGTCCAAAGAGGAAGAAAGAACACTTTGGCATAGTCACGAGTGCGCCAACAGCAATAACAACCTGCCACTTAGTATATTTTCTCTGATTCAACCTTCCAGATTTTGGAATCTATGTTTTGGCACCTCCCCCGCGTTGAAAATGTTCTGATCCCAAGGTGCTGCAGTTATATCAAAATCCATTCGGCCTGTCCTTGTGCAGGGGTATTATATCAGTGTGATTGATCACGGAGCGCTTTTCAATGAAGATCGTCTTGTGATTACGTTATTATTATTATTATTATTATTATTATTATTATTATTTCCTTTGATTTCTGTTAGATACTCATTTCCATTCGAGTCCCAACCAGAGATCTAAGGTCAGAAATGGCATCATGACATTTTCCACTGATCATTTTTAAAACTTAAGATCAGACATATTTTGCAGTCATAAGATTTCGCTGTACTTGTGAATGCATTTGTATGTAACTCTTAAAGGTTTGGTCTACCAGGAATCCCTTCAATGAGTTTATCGGAACCTTTTCCAGTCAATCCAAGGGATCTAACTATAACTGAAATTATTGATGTTTTCATGTACCATATTTTTGAGATTTCCATTTCAAGGTCTTGTATTTTGTAGATTTTAAAGATCTTCAAAGACACATTATAGTCTGCAGGGCCTGCCATGTTAATAAAAAACACTTTCTGTTTCTGTGGTCTTTGATCACGATATCTAGACGATTAGATTTGATTGTTCTGTCTGCGTCTATTGTAAAGTACTATACAATTGTTAAAGGTCCTATATCTGTAACCGAGTCATGGTTGTGGTCATACCAATTTCTTACAATTTCTGTAAAAGTGTCAAATTTTCCAATGCAGATATTGGCCCACTCTGTCATTCCGGGTTTTATATTCAGTGAGGGCTAATGCCGTGAAACCCGATATAAGATGGTCAATTATATTGGGATATTTATCAAAGAATCTGTATTTGGGGCTAACACAATTATTCAGTATGTGTACTTGGTAATTTCTTGTGAGCAAGCATTGGTCCTGTGCAGTAAGAATAACGCCTTTGTTTTCAGCATTTAACCCTACTCTATGTAGCCACTGATGTGTACAGTGTTTGTCTACATCAGCTTGTTTAGAACGGGCAGATTATTGACCAAGAAGAGGCTTATCTTGCCATCGTTTCTGTATCTGTTCCAATGTATTTACCTTTACATTCGTTTTACGCTCTTTGCCGCTGCACTTGGTGTATTATGCTTTACATGCATTTCTTCACCTACTTGAAATTCCCTTTTGATTTTATTGGCCTCCTTTTTTTTACTGATTATAGTTTCCTTTATGTTCTTTGACACAGAACATCATCCAGTCTTCTGTAGTTGCTAGATATTTTAGAGACCGGTTGTCATAGTTTTGTAAGGCATTTCTCGTTCGTCCTCCTCCGAATCTGGGCACAGACAGACGATCAACATCAGCCTTTGAATGATGCATGAGATGGAAAATGTGAAGTTTTCTCGTTTTCACATCCATTCACTTAATGTTAGTAATGGTCTAATTAAGGATGTTGAAATTATTGCACCAGAGATCCCGCCAAGGTGTTAATGTCTCATATTCTGTTTTATGAATTCAGTTCCGTATTAAACACCAGACTCACACATCTGTAGTATACTTTTTTACATTCCCCTTCATTTTTGTATGCTGTATTCCATCTCCCCTGATTCCTATGTATCTGTAGGCTTCTTGTTCCGGTTCCCTAATCTCTGTGACAAAATCTAAAATCTACTGGTGTGTGTTTCTGTAATTCTCTCTTTCTTGAAGGTTACTTTTGCTCATTTATCTAATCAAAAATCCAAACATTTGTCGTCAATGAAAAATCTTACAGTATTGAGGAAGCCCTTCAACTCAATGTCTTATTCTGCAAAGAGGTTCAGATCAGTTATGTAGAGTATGGATTAAATACTTTCTTGTTTATTTTCTATCCGTAGTTATTACTATTTAGTTCATGACAAAGGTAGTTTAGCGACAGACAAAACAGAAGGGGCGACATGGAATCTCCTTGAATGATTCCTCGTTTGATATTCAGGCGACTGCAAGTGACAGTAACTTTGGTGGGATTTAGGTATAGTATAGTTTTCTACAGTCCCATACTATACTTAAGAAAATTTACTATCACCGAGAAGACTTTGTACATTTCCATAGCCTTGAGGATCCAAGAGTGTGGCACACAACCCAAGGCTTTAGTGTAAGCTATGCAAGCGGTACTCAGATTCCTATTTTTCCTACAATTTTCCCTGAACATCATTTTATTTATTAGTAGTTGATCTTTGCAACCATATGAACCTCTTCGACATCCTTTGTTCCACGAGAAGAATATGTTTTTCAGTGAGAAAAGAGGAAATACAGATCGTCAGGACAGACGTGATCAATTTGTAAGTGGTGGATTTACATGTTACTGGCCTATAATTTTTTGGGTCATCGCTTTTTCTAGGAAATATGGAATACCTTCAGTGATCCATTCTGGGACTTCATTGTGGTTTTAAATTAGCATTCATAAAGTTTGTACAAGTGTTTGTCTATTGATGAGATGCTGATAGAGCCAAAAATTGTGGTACCTTGTCATTTCATGGAGATTCGCATTTTGGGGATTTTTTAGAGCTTGCCTAACATAATTTCAGATTATAATTTTCCAATCTTGTAGAGGTTCATCTTTCTTGTTCTCGTTTGATCCATTCTGCATTGCGTTGAGGCAGTCAACACGCAGTCTCTGACCGTGTGCAACTTCTGTCGAACTCTCTGCTTTGACAGAGAGGAACCCGGACGAAGTTTTGCTGAAGGGCAAAGTTTCGTCCGGGGAGGTAGACAGATCCCAAACCCACTTATGCGGGTTCTAAGGGATTATTTTTTGGCCAAGCCTACGGGCTCGGAGAAACCCACGTTAAACTCGGCCCTGTGCCACATACATTACTCGTGGGGAGACTGTTAAATATCGGCCTGACAATTGCGTCCAGGATGAAACAGCCTATCACCTCTGAATGTTGACTTCAATGTTCACTTTTATATATATATGTGTGTGTGTGTGTGTGTGTGTGTGTGTGTGTGTGTGTGTGTGTGTGTGTGTGTGTGTGTGATATGTAGAAAAATAGGAAAGAACACGTTAGGTAAATAATCCGGAGTTCTTTAGTATTTTTGTTTTTATTTTTAAAAACAGTGCTCCATACAGAAGTAGAGTAATTATAATTATTTTTTAAATATGATTCCTTCGCTACATAAGAGTTCTCATGTTTCAAAACGAGAGCCTAAAACCTCAATATAATTATTAAAATTAAATTGAGTTAAAATATCAAGCCCTGTTTCATCCTCAAGCGAAAATTTCCGTAGCTTTCTAAATTTTCGCTTGAGGATGAAACTGGGCTTGATAACTTAAATCAATTTAATTTTAGTAATATATATATATATATATATATATATATATATATATATATATATATATATAGGCAGTATTATTTTTTCCATTAAAAAGAACCGATAATGTTTGTCTGTTTAATATTCTATTGTATTTCCTCCATTTTTTGAATAAGATGTTGAGTATTGTGTTTGTAGTTTTGGATAAACCGATCGAAATTCATATTTTGTTATTGTTTTGTTCAAGTAGCTTCAACAATCGCAGACATTCTCAAGAATCAATATGGTTTCTATGTGGTAGTAAGAATTCCTTAGACTACAACATGGCATTCTTTAGAAAGCTGGAAGTTTGAAATTGTCTAACGTGGCGTCATGTGTAACCGTTAGTGGGGATAACTAAAAAACAAATAAGAAAAAGGATATTGAAGAAAAAGCGAGGAAAGAAAGAAAGAAAGAAAGAAAGAAAGAAAGAAAGAAAGAAAGAAAACGAACATTGCTGAAAAGAAGGAACAATATTAAAAACAGGGAACTTCAAGAAAAAGAAATAAATATTTCAAGAAAGAAAGAAAATGGAAATTCAGAAAAAAGAAGAAACTTAGTATTAGATTAGAAAGAGAAGAAAATTTCCTAAAAAAGAATCCGAATATTGAAGAAGGAAAAGAAACAGACAAATATGAAAAGAATGCAAATAAAATTAAAGAAAATATAACAGCAAATTCATAAAAAGACGCAAATAAAGTGAATGAAAAAGTGACACAAATTACACAAAAAGAAGCAAATAAAATGAAAGAAAACGTGACAGAAAATCCATTAAAATATATTAATACTAAAGTCCGATCGGTTCTATCAGATCAAATTGGCTTCTGATCTCAAAAAATCACCTACAATAGTCTGTTCAATTGTATGAAGAATGGCTTACTCCTTTCTGCCTTCCATCTACATGACTGATGCTAAGCCTGAAAAGAGTGATCCATCGCGCTAACATTCTCGGCTGATATGAAGAGGAAATATCATATTGAATCAATTTGCGAGGTACGCTGCTAAGAAAGTTGGTTCTCTGTGTCGTCTCCAGGCAGAATCAATCACTAAGTCTACCATTCATCTATGCTTAGAATATTGCTGCCACATATGGCCCGGTGCTCCTGCTATATATTTAGAGATTCTTGATAAAATCCAAAGTAGAATCTACAGTCTTGTAGCTCCAGATCCTGGAATCTCGGCCTCATTCTCTTTCCCCACCACCATAACGTAGCTTCCCTCTGCCTTTTCTATAAATACTTTCATGGCAATTTTTCAGATGGTACTTCCGCTATAGAACCAAGACTTCATAAATTTAAACGCAATACTAGATTGGTAACAATTGAAATGGCTAGATGTTACCGTAAGTTCTATGCTAACAGTTTCTTCTCTCATATCACTCACTTGGAATTCTCTCTCGGCGCCATGCTTTCCAGACAATTTTTATCTTTAAAAATTGAAACTAATGTCAATCGTTATGAAGAGTCTTCTTGATTTCTCTTCTATTGTTCTCGCTTCTTAATAGATGTTTCTTTTTTATTATTATTAATCTTTTACACTCAGTAACCCTTTATACCTTCGCTGTTTTGCTTTCGGTGAAATGATTTTTAAAATAAACGAAAAAAAAATCAGAAAATTCAAGAAAAAACAACGAGAAGGCCGGGGAAATATAGCAAGAGGTAAATTACGAAGAAGTAGAACCATATTTGTCGCTGTTGTTTTCATTGTCGACGAAGTTTGCCAAGAATTTCTTGGCACGATTCGTCCATCTTGTTCTGGTCCCGCATTTCATGTGATTCTGTTTAGTGCAATTTACGGGGGTGCATTACGTTTGCTGTGGAGAGAAATCTGTTTATGTCAAAATAATCTGCGGGCTATCAAGGAATTACGACAGGAAAATAATATTTGCCGGACAAAGAGCATGGCGGGAATTTGAAGCGATTCTCGGTTAAGATGAAAATTGGGCCGCCTGCTGAATTGTTACCCTAAATAGACAAGAAAGAAAGAATGAGATAGATAGATAGATAGATAGATAGATAGATAGATAGATAGATAGATAGATAATGAACTGAGGACCTAGATAAATAGATCTACATATATATAAATAACAATAAAATAAATAGATAGATAGATAGATAGATAGATAGATAGATAGATAGATAATGAACTGAGGACCTAGATAAATAGATCTACATTTATATAAATAACAATAAGATAGATAGATAGATAGATAGATAGATAATGAACTGAGGACCTAGATAAATAGATCTACATATATATAAATAACAATAAGATAGATAGATAGATAGATAATGAACTGAATATGCGACATGTATATAGATAAAGTGAAACAGAGATAAACTGAGATAGATAATGAAAATGAAAAAATTTAGATAGATAATATAGCTATATATATATATATATATATATATATATATATATATATATATATATATGCGTGTGTGTGTGCGTTCTTTTTCGTCTCTTTTTTCTTTCATATGACTATTATGTGTGCTTCCTTTTCTCATTTTTTCTTTCTTTTTTCATTCATATGATTAATATACATACTTTCTTTTTCTTCTATTTCTTTCTTTTTTCTTTCCTTCTTTCTTTCTTTCTTTTTTTCTTTCTTCTTTTATATGATTATTATGCATGGTTTCTTTTTCTTCTGTTTCTTTTTTCCTTCTTTCTTATGATTATTGTATGCTCTCTTTCTTTCTTTCTGTCTTTCTTTCTTCCTTTCTTTCGTCCTTGTTCCATATGATTATTATGTATGTATATCTCACTAAAACTAAACAGCATCTCTAATATATCTTTTTTCTTCCCTCATCCCTCAAAAGCAAAATGAAATATTTCCTTCAAGCCAAACCTCGATTAAACACCTGTTCCTGTACGATCACTAAAGTTAAGCAACTTCGAGCCAAGTCTCCAAATACATTGGTGACCGCTTGTATATCTCACATATTCTAATATTTGATATGTTTGTATTGTAATGGGTAACGACTCGGAATGCAATTCCCGTTAGGTTTGTTATATTCAGTCACGGGGAAATACGCTTCGGGAAGGGATAAAATTCACATTTTCTACCCTCAACTATGGGTTAATTCATAATACATGTATTCCCAAAACATTATTATCTACAAAAATTCTTACAGTTTAAAATTGTTTTCTAGTATTAGATAACCCGCAAAGTAGATAATGAACTAATCAATCGATCAAGGCTTATTATTTATCTGAGGTCCTTGCATGGAATATTGCTGTCATATATGATCTGGTGCTCCCATTCTACGTCTGGAGGTCCTCGACAAAATCCAGAGATGAATATTCAAGATGATAGGTCCTGATCTGGCATCTAGACTACAGTCGCTATCCTACAAACATGTCATGGCCTCCCTCTGTCTCTACTATAATTATTCTAGCGTCAAATGTTCCGGCGAACTACTTTCGCTGGTTTTCGGACTACATGAATTTAAGCGAGCTGCTAGGCTGCCATCTTGGTCCCACTCTTTCCCTTACTTGCTTCCCTGATGACTACAATCTTCAAATATTCAAGTGTAATGTCAATCGACATCTGACACCCTGAGCTTGTTGCCCGTCCTTCTCTGTATCCTTTCCCCAAATATGCCGCTTTACTCTTGTTCCCAATCCTCTGTAACCCTTTTGCGTTCTAGTGGCACTCCTGCCTTCCTTGAAATGAATTGCATTAGGAAAAAAATGGGGGAGAAACAACCAAAATGCTGATGTAATTTTATTTCCTGATTTTGTAAATTGTTAAATATTTAAGAATTACTTTTAAAAAAAAAAGGTTCATTTGTTAAAGATCCCCTGAATATTGAAATCCGTTACTCGTCATAAAAGTAAAAAATTGTCGCTATGAAAAGATTGGATCACTTCGTAGTAGAAAATTAAGATACTTCCCTTTTGTTTCTCCCTACATCCACGTTGTATGATATCGTGCTTGCCAACCCAAAGACTGAGCTCCGGCCAAAGGTTCTTGTAGTCAACATTGATTTTCTAAAATGCATGTTTTTCGTGAAGCATCTCAAAAATTCACTTCCCTGGGAAACATAATTACTTTTCTATGATATCTATCTCAGTCTGTTCCTATCTATCTGTCCATCCAACTAATACTCTTAGACTTTTCAAAGATATCTCAGTATGTTCTCAACTGTCTGTCAGTCTATCTAAATATTAATCTTAGACTTTTCCATAATATCTACCTCAGTCTGTTGTTGTCTATCTGTCTATCTAACTATTAATCTTAAACTTTTCAAATATATCTATCTCAGTTTCTTCCTATCTATCTATCTTATTAGACTTTTCAAAGATATCTATCTCAGTCTGTTCCTATCTATCTGTCTATCCAACTAATAATCTTAGACTTTTCAAAGATATCTCAGTATGTCCCCATCTGTCTATCTGTCTATCTAAGTATTAATCTTAGACTTTTCAAATATATATATCTCAGTTTGTTCCTATCTGTCTATCTGACTATTAATCTTAGACTTTTCAATTACATCTATCTATCTATCTATCTAAGTGTTCGTGTCGATTCTGATCTATCTCAGTTTTTGCAGATGTATCTATCTATCTATCTATCTCATTTTTCAGATCTATGTATCTACCTATCTGCCTTAGACTTTTCAATATATCCCAGTCTGTTCTTATCATTCTACCTATATGTCAATGTTCATATCTATCTCTATATTCAATCTTTTCGTATTTATCGACTGATTGATGTCTCTGTTGATCTCTCTCTCTCTCTTTCTCTTTCTGTCCCCCTCTCTCTCTCTTTTATTCTAGTCGTATCCATGAATGGGTATTAGATAGATCGTAGAACAGTATTCGAAGAAAATAAACACAATGGGGCAAAGTGACAAAGCTTTTTACATGCAACGCCTTTCTTATGTGCCTGTATCCATTTCTTTTTCTGCATTCTTATCAATTTGCCACAACGTGTTTTTTATCTATCTATCTATCTATCTGATTCATATCTTAATAATTCTATCTATCTATCTATTCATATCTTAATAATTTTATCTATCTATCTATCAACACACATCCTCAAATTCCTTCTCCTTACAAATAAAAGAATGTTGAATACTGGTTTCAACCTTTATTTACTTTTCTTGGTCTTTTTCTTTTTCTTCCTCTTCCTATTCCCCTTCCTCTTTCGCTTTTTATTAATCACTTGGCTTTCTTTTTTTCTTCATATATAAATTCTTTTTACCTTTCATGGAATATTTTCCAAAGACGGAAGTTGGAGTCGTGCTTGGTTAACTGTATTTCGGAATAAAATATTCTAGTACCCTCATGATTTCCCACCTGAAGAAACGTTAATTTTTAACGTTGTAACAAGATGTACAGATTTGTAGTGGGCATGTTCATGTTCTAATGTAACAGTGCTAAATAAATAAATATTTATTGTTCGACTTTGTATTGAGACCTGCCTTAAATTAATGTTTTGAAAGCTGAAATTTTACTCTCCCTTCTTTACATTTGTGTGTATATATATATATATATATATATATATATATATATATATTCTTAAATGTCTATAATTGGTAACAAAAGCCATTGGTTTATATCAATGGCTTCCCATACTTCATACTTCTCCAATTCACTCTCGTGTGGTCATGTGTGACGTCATGAGATGCGGTGCGATTTTTGCTTCTAGCGTCTTATATGCACGTGTTTATCGTTGCTTAGAAATCATCTATGTAAACATTGACAGACTATCGTCACTGTCGTGTCCGTATATTGCTTAATATGTTGTAATTGACATCTTTAAAAAATATGGATCACTATTGTGAATTTCTTTCTTCGTTCAACGATACTGTTATTAAACATTTCAGACGTTACGAAAAATTTACATAAAATAAATAAACAACACTTGTCTATATTATTTAATGAAACCTGCATGAATATATATATATATATATATATATATATATATATATATATATATATATATATATATATATCGAGAGACAGAGAGAGAGAGGCAACTGACAAGGTACTGCGATTAAGATGCTTATTTAATTTTTTTTTTTCCTTTCGACATAGCCTCGTCTGGGGATCCTCTCTGCCCGGAGGCAGAGTTTGACCAGCAGAGCTATAGACGATGTCCAACTGCAGGATATTTACCAACCTCCCCAGGTGGTCAGATGTGGCACAAGGCCGATTTTAATGTAGGGTATCCGAACCCGTAGGCTCGGCCAAAAATCCCTCGTAGAATCCGTATAAAACGAGGTCGAGTCACTGTTTCCCGAGACGAGATTCTGCCTTTCGGCATAACCTCGTCCGGAGATCCTCTCTGCCCGGAGGCAGAGAGTTTGACCAGCACAGCTGGAGACAAATCTCCAACTGCAGACCAACATACAGGATTTACTACTGTATTTATGTGAATGGGGAAATACCCATTATCGTCCGTAGGTTTCCTATATCAATAAGAAATATCCGCATCAAAATTTAATTTTTTTGAAATTTCATAAAATTAATTTAGTGTGGGTAACAGATGTAAAAAATATTCCTACCTAAATTTTCTAAAAATATATTTCAAAATTAATTTCATTCATTTTTGAATAAGTCCTGAAAATCCTACAATTATTTGATATTTGAAAGAATTTCCAAATCAATATTGTTTTTTGTTTTACCGCAAGAAGACGCTTAAATCGTAAACTTTATCCCATGACTCAAAACCCCCAAAATTTTAACATTCTCGAAAGGAATAATTATTTAATAAAAAAATTAAAAACATTTTGGTCTTTTCCTCTCATATCATAAAAACTTTAAGGTTAAAACTTTATTTCCATCAAGACTGGAACCATATTGTCGTGGTATGCTCTTATTAGTAAAAAAGTAAATGTACCAACTACAAATATTATTTAGGTTGGTAAACGTATTTGAATTGCTATTCCTGAACCATTTTTAGTTTTAGCTTTATTAAACAGTGAAATGGATAACACCCGGTCTGAACACGGGTACTAAAAATAACCTTTATAACAACAAGAAATAAATTACTGTTTATGTTTCGAGTACAAAACTGAAATTAGATTAGATATAGATTCCAAAAAGTCTCAACAAGAAATGTGCCTTTTCTTAACAAAATAATACCAAACTTACTCGGTTATGTTTGTCTACGTAGCCAATATGGTAGCCCAACCTGGGTACGATGATGAACGACATCTGGCAGCAAGGCCTCTGATCAGGAGACTGGAGGTTTTGAGGAGCGTGGAACCATCTCTTAATTGCTGGTTCTAAAGTTCACCATGACCCGAAGTAGTAGCATTAGTAAGTTAGGGTCTCACTTATAAATAAATAGTGAATCCTCCGTCCAAAAATCAATAGTAAATTTTTATAATAAAAAACCAACAATACTATTTATCGCAAAATGACAATCAATGTAACACTAAAAAATATGTCAAAAATACATGGATTACCAACATTATATTTGATGGTTTACAATTTATTTATCTGAAAAACATACCTTTATCCTGAAAGTATACAATTATGTACAAAATATATAGATTTCGGCAGAAAATAACCCATAGAGGTGTTGATATGCCGCTAAACAAAATCAACCAACTAACAATACAAATTTAAATCAAAATGACCAACAATACATTTTATCTGTAGATGAAAGTATACAATTGCGGTCAAAATCTATTTAGATGAAGCTATAAGATTGTGATCCGATGATATAGATTTCAGCATAAAATAACCCATTGAGGTGTTGATATGCCGCTAAACAAAATCAGCCAAGCAAATCAATTGTGGAATTGAGCGCAGTGCAACAGTTAGCGACTCAAAATCGAAATCGATGAACCAATCGGAAACATTTATATTTTTCCGAATCGCAGAGCTTACTTTGATCATTTGTGTTGATTGGCAATCTGGTTCTGAGGAGTTCCCATGTGGCCAACATATGTGATGCCAGTAATACATTATTTTAAAAAGTAACACCATAAACTATATATCTAAACAACATCCGTTTGCCTTTAAAGTATAAAATTATGTATAAAATATTTATAGTTTAAGACAAAATTGCATACAAAATTTTTAGATTTTGGCATTAAATAACCCATAGAAGTGTTGATATGCTGCTAATCAAAATCAACCAATCAACACCTATTTATAGTAAAATTACTAACAATACATATTTAAAGCAAAATGACCAGCAATACATTTCATCTGTAGGTGATGGCATACAATTGCGTTCAAAATATATTTAGTTGAATTGTGTTAAAAATATGTAGATTTCGGCATTAAATAACCCATAGAGGTGTTGATATACCGCTAAACAAAATTAGACAACCGACCACAACAACTAACACGAAAGAAGTCTTTCATGATATTAATACATATAATATCACAGAATTTCTTAAAGACATTAAACTGTATTCAAAAATATAACTTCTAAAACTACATCATAAAATACACACATCACTGCCTCTAATAATTATTTAATTGAAGCCATAAATTGTGTTTAAAATATTTAGATTTCGGCATAGAGGTTGCTATGCCGCTAAACAAAATCGACCAACCAAAAATATCCATTTATATAAAAATTACCAACAACATATTTAAACTGAAGCAAACAATTGCGTTCAAAATATATTTTGTTGAATTGTATTCAAAATAGAGGGGTTGATATGCCACTTAACAAAATCAAAATCAAACTGTAAGCGGTACATTGTCGCTCAAAAACTGTTTCCTGGATGGGCTAAATGGATGATGATTCCATTCCTGTCGAAGTCATAATTTTTCTTTGTTAGCACTTCTCAATTCATCTAGGTTTAGTTAATTTCTCTGTTTAATATCGTTTATGGTACCAATAAAACTGCCTGTATAGTATGTTCTTGCTTCTTAAACTTGGCCTAGAGCCTATCCTTGCAATATCATTAGAAGTGAATTCATCTAATTTCCCCAAATCAAAGTTATCATTCTAAACTTGTATGGGTTAAAAGCAATCCTTGTCACTCATAAGTTTATGCCAGGCAGTCATAGTTTCAGTATTTTTCATTGTCTAAATAACATAATAAATAACTAACCACAGCAGGCGTCCTGGGTATGACGATAAACTACGTCCGCGTCCTGGGTAAGACGATAAACTACGTCCAACAGCAAGGCATCTGATCAAGAGGTTTTGAGGAGCGTGGAGCCACCTCTTAATTGCTAGTGCTCCCAGGTCGACCCTGATCCAAGATGGTAACACCTGTTAATGTTCCAACTATGGACAAATAGTTAACCCCCAAATTGGGGTCAAAATACTATGAGCCTGTAAAAATGGTATTTAATACCAGAAATACTTTGTAAAAAAAATACCAGCAATACATTATCAGCAATACATTTTAGGCAAAAAAAAATTACCAGCAATACTTTTTTCAAAAAAATATTATCAGAAATAGATTTTTTGAAGGAAAAATATTACTAGCAATACATGTTAGAAAAAAATATTACCAGCAATAAAAATTTTGACGGCATTAAATAACCCATTGAAGTTGATATGCCGTAAATCAAACCAAAGCAAACCAAATAACCACAGCAGATGAAATCCTGTATAGACTGATTCAATAGCGTATGTCATTCTCCAGTCCTGATTTATTAGTGAAAACAATGCTTTTATTAGGTTCTTATTTTACCGGTTTGAGTCAAAAGTGAGTTCAGATTTTACCTGATAATTTTGGCAATTTGTATCTCTATGTTATATTATTAATTTGGCATAACTTATTGTCCTATCGTTGTAGGATCGCTTATTCTTTATTTTTGCATATATAACATATAAACATTAATTGTTTATTCTTTATTTAACAACTTTGATAAGGAACTGTATTAAATTGCTATTAGAACCATTTTACTCTACCTGTAGAAGAAAGGACTGAGTGCAAGAGCAGAAAAAAAAGAAATTAATGATATCGAAGGTTCAGGGAGTGCCAACGAACGTACGACACAAAACTGGTTTCAAAGAAGGTGACACTAGTCTCGATGAAAAATAAGGTCAAAGAGAACTTCCGTTTTGGAAGATGGGGATTGCTTGAAATGGTTGAATAACAGCCAAGTACAAGTACTCGTATATTGTCGGCAGAACAATGTCCTTCACAAAACACCATCAATCAACACGGCCTTATAGACAGACGATATTTATAAGACCCTCACAAAGTGTTCGATGACTAGGCTCAACGACGTGTGAACATTTGCAAATAGGTGCTGGCAAATCCTCAAGACGTCGGCTTTCGGCATCGAATTTTAACTCAGGATGAAACATCGATGCATTTCGTAGTCCAAATGAAACAAATCAGTGGCTTTATACTGAACCTGTTGTCAAACAAGTGTGAACTAGTCGTGCTTGTCTCAGATGATCATACTATGAACTCTTACCTTTATACTCAACAACTAGAGGGAGCATATAATTTGACAGGCATTGGTCAATCGATGACAGGGACTCGTACAGCATGACAATGCCCAATTATACACTGCTAATGTGACAAAGTGCCAACTTGAAGAACTTGAGGGGTTGGAAGTCCCGGCTCAACCTACCTACAGACCAGATCATGCACCATCAGATTAACGCTGTTTTCCGAGCCATGGCTGATTTCCTGCAGTAGCGAAGGTCTAAGAATGTGGATAAAATTGAAATCAGGAGCAAGCAGATTTTGCCTCGAAGCCAGAATAATGGCATAAGCCTGGAATTTAAATTCTTGCACAACAATAATAATAATGATAAACAGTAGAAATTAATGCGGTATATTTTGATGAATAAATGCTTTTTGTATGTAATTTTTTTTAATTATTCATTAAAGCTTAAAATACGAAAATAACTTTTACTCAACTTCGTCAATAAATCCACGTATTTGGCAGGCCAGATCGTGCTGGACCGGAATGAAAGGGTTAATGGATACTCGTATGGAATTAGCATAGTCGGTAATTGTCGATTAATTACATTAAGTTGACTTCACCCAGAGTAAATGCCTCGATGAATAGGAAGATTAGAGGGATAATGTATATTCTTGATAGCAAACACACACACATATACACACACACGCAGACAAACACACACACAAGCTCAGAGTTTTCTATGGCCTGCTTACCTGATAATAAATGCTGTTTCGAAATAAGCTCATTTACACTGGACAGTTCTTCATTCCAATCTTTTAAATAGCGACTTTCGAATTATAGTAGATTGTACAGTTAGCGGAAGATAACCTTCCTCGTATTGCTATGTACGATGTTGAGAGATCATTAGTAAAGCTAATGGTAACATTAGCCGTTCCTTTCAATGGAAACATTCGGCATTCATTGACTGAGCCGCCAGTGCAAAACAAGTTAACGCTTTTCTTCATTACATGGCCATCAATGTGGAATCAAAGTGTAGTATCTGTTCTCTTCCTCTCTAATGCTAATCGTAATATTAGCCATTTCCTTCAATGGAAACATGTGGCATAAATTGATCGAGAAGCCATTGCTACACAAATTACGTTTTTCTTCATTACATGGCCATCGGTCTGAGATAAAAGTGTAGTATCACCTATTGCCTTCAATGGAAATTTCGGCATTCATTGACCTAGTAGCCTTTGCTTCTCAAGTTAGCTTTTCTTCCCTACATGGCCATCGTTTGAATATTGTTTATTAAGTTTGTTCTTTATCTAAAATTTCAGCTCACATTTGAGTTATCCAGTTAGAAAGAGAATGGGTTAAAATTGTTTTGTGTCATTCTCCTCCCAACTGAGCAATGGCGAGAGGAAAAAATCATTCAGGCCTTCAGTAATGGTACCAATATTCATACTCTGGATTGTATCTTCAAAGTCCATTCAAGAACCATCCGGAAAACAGTGAATATGTTTGAAAAATAGGGAACAGTAGAAGAGAAAACTGGGTCAAGAGGTCACAACAGGAAAGAAAGAAAGAAAGAAAGAAAGAAAGTAATTACTCCGGCAAGTAAGAAATACAACCAAAAAAAAAAGAAAGAAAGAAGTGATAACGATCGCTTGCGTTTAACGTCGCCTTCATTAAAGATTTACGACCATATCACGTTGCAACAACGTTTCTCTTACGATCACCGGGGTTAAGCAACGTCGAGCCTTGTTAGTATCTAGCTGGATGAGATGAGAATACAATGTGATATAATCTTGGGTGTGCAGGTGGTTTAACGGAGAACGGCTCGGAATTGAAAATAGGAGAACTGAGTTCCAATTCCAATCGGGTTCATAATATTCACTAACACGTACGTACCCTTTGGAGAGCTAAGAATCCGATCATTTTCCCCACCCGGGGTAGGCTTTAATTAA
The DNA here is from genome assembly GCA_903632075.3 of Acanthosepion pharaonis. Lineage (NCBI taxonomy): Eukaryota > Metazoa > Mollusca > Cephalopoda > Sepiida > Sepiidae > Acanthosepion > Acanthosepion pharaonis. Next base: position 2,494,180 of record CAHIKZ030004180.1, on the reverse strand, counting down.
CAGGAGTTGGATCATTAAAAGATTATTATTTTTAAAATCATTCTCAGAATGTAAAAATAGTTTCTGGTTTTAAATAATCTGCAAAAGGTTGATAAGACGTAAATGTTGATAAGACGCGAAGGTTGATAAGACGTAAATGTTGATAAGACGTAAATGTTGATTAAGACGCAAAGGTTGATAAGACGTAAATGTTGATAAGACGTAAATGTTGATAAGACGTAAAAATCGAATGACGCAATCAATCACCTCCAGGAAAATGGAAAAGGAATCGTTTCTAAATATTTTCTACACTCATAATTATTTCAATAATTCGTTGCATTTATAATGATAATGGTTATTGCCATATATCTGAACCTTCTTAAGCCAAATATTTAACAAGGCAATAGGGGAATTTTCCTAATTATTTTGTCGTCATGAACTCGCAAAGAGCTTATTTAATTAATCAATTAATTAAGAATTAGAGACGGATATGCAATATAATTAGCCCTGTTCTGGCATCTCATTTACAGTCCCACTATCACAGACGCGCTGTCGCTTCCCACTGTCTTTTCTACAAATACTTTCACGGTAACTACTCCGACGAGCTACTTTCGCTGGTTCCCAAACTACATGAATTTAAACATGCTACTAGGTTGGCATTTCAGTCCCACCCTTTCATTGTCGAAACGGTTAAACGTAGCCGTCTCTCATACTCCAATAGCCACATGTCTCGCACTTCCCGTCCGTGGAACTCCCTTCCTCTTATTTGCTTCCCTGGTAGCTATAATCTCCAAATATCCAAATTCAATGTCAATCGACATATCAAAATGCCTTGATCTATTCCGCGTCCTTCTCTTCATCCTATCACGTCTCTTTACTCTTGCTCCCAATCTCTGTAATCTCTTGCGTGCTAGTTGCACTCCCGCCTTGCTTGGGGTGAAATGCTTAAAACAAATTGCAATTCATGAGAAGATTTATATGGGTAAACATGCTTTTTTTACGATAGTGCTAATAATCTATAATTTTGCTTATTAAGAATTACATCTAACATACACCTTCGTGTCTACTAAAAACGGAGTGACAAAAGAACGTTTTTCCCTTGACACTGCTATTGTTTTAACTACCTTCTCTCCTTGGTAATATATATTGTTTTAAAAAGTGATTATGAGAATTGCAATAAAAACTAAACATATGATGAAAGTGAATTTATACATTTTTTGCTTTCTTGAGAATTTACAGCAAAGATATTAAACATTATCTATTTATTAGATTATTTGTTTACAAAAATAATTTTATATTTCCAACATTCTAAAAACTAATTCAATGCAATATTTATCTGTCTATATCTCTCACATTAGGTCTTATGATTACTTGCATTATTTACATTATTCGGGCTGCTATCCTCATCTTCATAGTCATATTCACAACGTTTCAGCCGTTGTACACTCTGACCTTCTCCAGGTGATTAGAATTTCGAACCGAACCATTTATTTCGCCCACCGTGCCATGAAATAATTGAGACATCCGGAAGAGGTATGGCACGTGGAATTTAAACAATCTGCCCCGGTGGACGAAATAAAGAGTTCGGTTCGAAAATCCAATCACCTGAAGAAGGCTGGAGCGTACAACGGCCAAAACATTGTGAATATGGCAATGAAGATGAGGATAAGAGTGCGAATAATGTAAATAATGCAAGTAACAATATTTATCATTTAGCAAAATTTTTATGCATGAATTTATAAATATTTATTAAATTATTAAAATTTGTGAACCAACTATAAGGAATTCTTTATTATTTACCAATCTATAAAGTGTGAGCCAATTGGCAACTAGCCGATGTTTTGCCAATCGTTCCAATAAACAGTACAAGAAATAATGCTGTAAATAAACTGTTGTATCGTCGAGGTGAATGATAGACAGAGAAGAATGAATTCTTAACATATTTATTGCACCAGTGTCCGGTTCTAACGGATACAAACAAAAAAACACAAAACAATAAGTTACAAAACAATTAACAAGACAACCTACAAAGAACAGATGAGGGTCAAATGCCAAACGAAACAAGATCAATCCGTATATTAATCAGCTTAGTATCAACCTATTAATCAACTGTTGAACTCCTTAATCGTAGACTACTTAAGGCTATGAGCCATGTCAATTGGTAGAGTGCGCAACTGGTGATAGCTACTCTATAACATAAACAATCCTAATAAATAGTGTTTATTATTTTTGTTGTCAATTCTCAAGAACAAAGAAAATGTATAAATTCACTTTCATAAGTTTAGGTGTTATTACAGTTCTACTCACCACTTTTTAAAGCAATAAATATTGCCAAGGAGTGAAGGTAGTTAAAATAATAGCGGTGTCAAGGGAAAAGCCGTCCTTTTCACACTCCATTTCTTTTGTGGGCATGAAAGTCAAGGTTTGTTAAATTTAATTCTTAAAATGTTCTAAGTTTTCTTTAAGTTAAATAAATCATATCAAAAACCGGATGCGTCCGTTTAAACTGACGCCAGCAAGATATAACCCTTGCAACAGAACAAGGATTTCAGCGACACTACATCACGGAACTAAGCTATTGACATTTAGAGAAAGTCAGCAATTACCTGAAATGGGCCATTTTGGACGGGACAAGTTACTCTAGTCTATTCTGTTTGTGAAGCGTCGTTAGCTGTGTTTATTTGCTGTATTTACTGATGTCTACAGACACTGCGTCCGAAGTGGACGACTGCGAAGAACATTCGCGGGCATTTGGCCAAGCCTGTTTATCTCTCTGACCATTTCTTGTCGGCCAATCTCATTATAACATTGGCAGAAAACCCGAGATGACCACACCCCACCACTTTGGTCCTCAAATTGACTTGCTGATTGAAAATTTTCAGCTTTAATGTCAAAAGCCGGCACAACTCTTCGATTGCGGCACTGGCCTTGCTTTCAAAGATGGACAAAGACTGACACAAACACCTACTCAAGTGGACAGAGAAGGCCATCGCCAAGTTGATCACGATGATGCCACAAAAATACACATCATATGTATATGTATATATATATATACATATGTATATATGTAGATATCGATTTGCGTACCTGAGCGCTTATATATACACAGAAGAGGTCGAGGTTATTGGGAACTTAGAATAAGTTGAAACACCTCTTCAGGAGAGAAGCAGACAGTATAGTATGCTTTATAATGAGAGCCTCTTAACTAGCTTTTAACGATGCTGGTAACAAAATGCGCTATTTAGCCTTGGTTGGCAACCAGTATAGGAGAAAGAAGAATATAAATTTTAAACCATGGAGAAAAAAACGGGAAAGTAATTTAACATCTTTCTCAAAGATCTATAGCAATTCACAAAGAAAGAAATGTGTGTAGAAACATGCTTGCCTAATTCCTGAAAGGACAACTCATTTAATAAATGCAAGTTATTTTTATAAACAGCGTAGACTGGGATCTTTATCCACGGGCTGCAACCAGAAGGAAAAATCTGAATTCCAGTCCGTGGAGAAGCCCATGTTCAACAAAATTCTGAAAAGACATGACATTTACTAAATGTAAAATAGTCAAGTATCAGAGTACTTCAATCTGGTACTCTTAATTTCAGTCTGTGGAAAAATGTTTACTAAAATCCTAAAGGAACACGGGATTTGATAAAATTAAATTCGTGAAATAACAGGGTGGACTCTCGTCTCTAGCCTTGGTGAAACCAGTTTCAGTGAATGAGTAATCTGAATCCGTGGAGAACAGCATGTTCACCTAAATCTTGAAGGGATATTTCATTTAATAAATACAAATTGTGTTAAGGGAATAACGGATTCATGCCTTTACTCAAGAAATTAGTGCGTAGATAAACGCAACCGAGCTGGCCGAATTTTGAACTCTCAGATTCCAGTTTCCATGCCGATATCCGTTACAACACCTGCACAACCTTATCATTAATTACTAATCTCTGCTTAGTTCTGGCACAAGGCTACTTGTACTGAGCTCTCAGTAGAATGCCTGCGAATTACACAGCCAAAATATGCTAAGGGGCGCTACTCTTCTTTCAGTAGTAAATAGTTTTAAGCTTCATGCTCGACCATTTTTGCACTCGTATTTTTCTTTCTTCTAGACTGGCTACCACCAAGGCTAGCGAGCCCGGTCGTCCCTACTGTTTTTTTTTTTTTTAGATAAACACGTCAGTGACTAGAGAACTCGATTATATATATATATATATATATATATATGAATATAGTATAAATAATAATAATAATAATAATAATCCCTGCTATAAAACTCAGCAATACCAAACAGCTCTAGGACAACTACAGATAAAGCAAACAATGCAAACAGAAAGACTCTCTTCAAGCCTAAATCAGGATGTGATAAACTGGGGTAGTAAATTACATCTACGATGCCCGCTTGTCCTCACAATGTTTTTCTCTTTCTTTCATTATCATTCTCATTAGCCAAAGCGAACACACATTTTATCTCTGGTGGCGAAACGCGTCTGTGCCCCCCAAATTGTGTTTGTCTCATCTTCTTTACTTTTATTTCGGATATTATATCTCCTACAAACAAACACACCGACTGACATACCCCACACACACACACACAAAAACACAAATATATATATATATATATATATATATATATATATATATATATATATATATATATATATATAGGTTTTCTCAGATGTCTTTATTTGGTGATGCGAATAAATAAAGAATTAAAAGGGTGATTGTCTGCGAAGGCACCTGAATGAAAGAATTTCTATACCAATGCCTTTTGATATTCGAATGGTCAACAATCGTATTTTTCTGCTATTTTTTTCTTCTTCTATTGCCTGTTTTCAATTCCCGTCGTTAGCCTCGTACAAAAGGAATCAAATGAAAGCGTGGACAGTAGAAAACATCAAACACGAATCAATTGGTTCAATCTTGTGTTATTCTTTTTTGCATTGTTTCCACGACGAATTTTTAGGACTTCATATATTCTCGGACATTTCGCAATGTCTCAAGAAAATCTACAACTCATTGTGTGTACTTAGAATGTAAACTAATTCCTCTATAGTATATAATTGGTCTTTTACGAAACTTTAGCTTCTCAAAGATTCTGTAAGAATTACCTACCTTGTGTTCGCTCAAAACCCTGAACATTAACTAAATATATAAAGTTGTGTCTGTATGTGACAATATTACGTAAAATAAGTCTACCATTCTTCCTTGCTTTGAATATTGCAGACACATCTGGTATGGTGATCCTACTACATATTTAGAGATTCTCGATAAAACCCAAAGAAGAATCTGCAATAATATTACTCATGACCTGTCTTCAGTGACTTTCCCGCCGTCTTAATGTTGTATCATAAATAGCAAAGGCTGACATACATACAGAAAATAAGAAGTATCATATTCTGGAGAATAATATGGTCCACGACTAAGAACAAAGACTAATGTAATAAACAGTTAATCGTTAACTCCCCCACCACTCAATAAGAGAGAGTGGTGTTTAAATAGTCTTAGACCAGTACATCATGAGGTGGTGTTCGGCTATTCCACAACACTTACCTAGAATTTGTGAATTTCAGCGTTGTACTAGATAGTGATAAAGTCTCAATTCCCGGTTGATAAACCATAAATTCTTTTCTGACAGTTTCTCTTTCCGCAATTCTCGCCTGAGGAAATCCCTTCTGGTTTGACCAGATCAGCCACAATAATATTACAGATTCTTCGTTGGGTTTTATCTAGAATCTCTAGATACACAGCAGAAGTGCTGGTCAATATATGACAGCAATATACAAGGCATATCAGATAGAATCTGGAGAGAAATATGATCTAGCGCAGTGTACTAGTTCTCTTAGCAGCAGACCTAGCAATGGATTTAATATAATCTTTCTACTTCATGTCAACAGAGAATGCTCACCCGAGAAGGTTAGCATCAGCCGCGCGGAGTGAAGATCTTTCAGGGTATATAATTATATTTAATTTATATTCAGCAAGAGATTGATATGAAAATAACAAAAGGACACTTTAATAATTAGAATGAATATATATATATATATATATATATATATATATATATATATATATATATATATATATATAGACATTTTTATTTTATACATTCTTTTTATAGATACAAATATTTAAGTAAATGCACTATTTATAATAAACAGTATTAAACAACATTTAAAAAGAAAGTATAAACATAAAAATATCTTAAATTAATTGTCGGACTTTGTGCATTTTCTAATGTGTGACGTCTTTGTTTACATTTGGATACGTCATGAGCAGACATGAATGTACGTGTGGGATTCATAGAAGATTGAAGTTCAAATACAGTAAATTCGACCTTGCTAACTGAACGCGTCTCTGTGGCTAAATCAGTAAAGGCACGTCATGTTAAAAGACGGTTCTGTATAGAATACAGGTTCGAATCCTGTCAGAGGACTAATATTTTCTGTGAGAATTTCTCGGACATTCAGGCTGGTAATTGTCTATTATAAAAAGAGCATTTACTTAAATATTTGTATCTATAAAAAGAGTGTATAAAAATGTCTTAAAATAATTGTCGGACTTTGTCCATGTGTGTATTTAGGCAGCATTTTTTCATTGATACATGCTTCATTAAATAATATAGACAAGTGTTGTCTATTTATTTTATGTAAATTCTTTTCATAACGTCTGATAAGCTCAATAACATTCATTATACGAAGAAAGAAAATCACAAGATTGATACATATTTTTTAACCAATCTAAGCTTTCGGCTTACATCAGTCATTATCAAAGATGACAGTTACTGTACAATATATTAAGCAATACACTGACAAGAATGTGACGATAGTCTGTTTCTGTTTACATGGAAGATTTCCAAGCAACGACAAACTCGTGCATATAAGACGCTGGAAGCGAAAATCGCACCGCAGCTCATGATGTCACCCATGACCACGCGAGAGTGAAAACGAGAAATATTAAGTATGGGAAGCCGTTGGTATAAACCAATGGCTTCTGTTACCAATTATAGGCATTTAAGAATATTTGCGGAGATTTCATGGTGGTGATTTTCTTTCTTCGTTAATGTTATTAATCTTATCAGACGATATGAAAAGAATTTATATAAAATAAATAGACAACACTTGTCTATATTATTTAACGAAACATGTATCAATATATATATATATATATATATATATATATATATATATATATATATATATATTATTTGTTATAGATTTTTACATGTGGACAAAAAATTACCCACTACAAAGATGCATTCTTGTTTCGATGCCTTATGTGCATCTCGACTAGTAGGAACTAAAAATGGTTATATCTACATTTTTCATTTCCAATAGACGAGAAGCAAATAAGGCATCGAAAAAAAGAATGCATTTTTGTCGTGGCTAATTGTTTTTGACTACATGTAAAAATCTATAATAAATAATTATTGCCCTAATCTCCGGCAATTCTTCTGGACTCTCTCCTCCTTGAAGTTGGTAAATCCTGTCATAATTCTTGCCTTCAATCTATCTTTGGTGTTACAAAGAGTTTTGTTGATCTCTGGCTCAACTGTACCCATCACATAATAATCAAAGGAGTTGCAGTCTGGGGAGTTAGGGAGCCAGGTGTAAGGGGTGATGTAGTCGCAGAAATTGTCTGACGGCCATGTCATGTTTCTGTTGCTTGTGCGGCCTGGTACAGAGCACAGTTTCCAGACATAGGGTCTTCTAGCAGCCACCCTCTTAACGCAGGGCACCACTTTCTCATCACTTGTTGTAGGCCTCCGTATTGTGCCTAAGGCACCGAGAGAAGATGAATCGGGGCATAACACCGATGATCACTCTAAACACCATTTTGTTGACTGCATATTTTGTTTTCAGCATTTTGGTGGGGGGACGCGACATCCTCTGCACCGTCCTCAGATTAACAGCCAAATACCCGGAAATGTTCGTATTGGAGCTTCCGGTGCGGATCCCAGTCAGTGCTGCATGCCTTTTTCCATATTTCTGGCGAAGTCAATTGCATCATGGTGCTCTTTTTCTCACAGACGGTGGCCAACTGATCCTACTATATTGTGCAGTCGACAAATTCAAAAACCAAAACGCGCATGCGCGAAATGACGACATTTTAACAACCACACCTTCTGTGTATATGTCGTCATTTCGCCCATGCGCGTTTTTTTAATTTGTCGACTATATATATATATATATATATATATATATATATATATATATATATATATATATATATATACTATGTGTTTATCTGTGTGTGGGGGGACATCTGTCGCAATAGAAAAACAATGCATATTCACCCAAAAGGATTACGCATCTGTTATGGCTGTACAGGCCCACACAGCAGTTACAGTCACCATCGCAATGAATTCATGTGAAGAATCTCTACCACATTTGCGGAATTAAACATATATAATGGCGACAGTTTACCTATCGGACGTCATTGCTTTTAACACTGTTGCGTTTCTGCAGAAAATATGATCACTATTCCAAACTCTGGAAACATGAAACCCAATAGAATCTAAAAATCCAGATATAACTTCGCATCGCCAAATGTTCTCAGGTGCGTTACTTTTCTTTTAAATTCATCAGCGTCTTTTAATTCGATAAACAAATTCAACTGGGTGATATTTCCAAAGTGAATTAACAAGGACAATAGATCGAACAGAGATGTCTATCGGTGTCTTTTTTTCTATTGTTAAAGTTTTCTATTTGTTGTGTGTTTCTGTTCATGGACAAAATAAGTTAGTTTGGAAAGATTAAAGATCAAATACTTATATCATGTTTATTGCCGTCAAATTCTCTTGGAATAAAAAAAACAGCAAATTATCTACAAACTCTTTCTTTAGAATTCTTGTTATTTTGTTATGTGGGAAGGTTACTGAATAAAATAATCACACAAAATTTGATAATGAACGATAATACTTAGGACAAGAACAATACATATAAGCGGTGCGTAGAAGAAGTACTCAAATGAATTTCACAATGAATCTCCAACTGTAGAATATCTACTAACCGTCCCACACGGTCAGATATGGCACAAGGCCGAATTTAATGTGGGTTACCCGGGCCCGTATGCTCGGCGAAAAATTCCCCGTAAACCCTGATAAAAACGGGGTCGGGTAGCTGTTTTCTGAGACGATAATCTGCCTTTTGACATAGCCTCGTCTGGGGATCCTCTCTGCCCGGAGGCAGAGAGTTTAAACAGCACAGCTAGAGATGAATCTTCAACTGCAGGATATCTACTAACCGCCCCATGCAGTCAGATGTTTCAGAAAGCCGAATTTAACGTTGGATATCCGAGTCAGTAGGCTCGGCCAAAAATTCCCTGTAGACCACGTATAAAATGGTGTCGGGTAGCTGTTTCCCGAGACGATAATGGGTATATCCCCATTCACATAAATACAGTAGTAAATACTGTATGTTGGCCTGCAGTAGGAGATTCGTCTCCAGCTGTGCTGGTCAAATTCGTCCCCAGACGAGGCTATGTTGAAGGGCAGTGTCTTGTCTCGGGAAACAAGCTCCTCAAAACCTCCTGATAAGAGGCCTTGCTACCGGATGTAGTTTATCGTTATACCCAGGAAGAAAGCAGTTTGTTGTTTGGTGAAGGATGGTTGAAGTATTAAAGAAATGACTAGATCTGAAAACTTTCTTTTCGACAACAACGGTATAAGGCTTCAGGCACAGAATTTCCAAGCCTCCTAAAAGTGAGGGGTCGGGAAGGAAAGGTGAGAATAGCAGATATAAAGTGCACTCAAATTTTATGGACACCCTGTATATATATATATATATATATCTTACTTATTATAAAACGCAGATTGTGTGTGTGTGTGTGTGTGTGTGTGTGTGTGTGTGTGTGTGTGTGTGTCTGTACGTTTATATATTTAATCGGATTTCCTACATTTTTCAACCGATTACAACAAACCTTCACAGGACTACATAAAGTTACCTTGCGGTGGTTCTGACAGCGCCAAAATTGGAAAAACACAATTGTTTTTGCACGAAATCAATTTGAAAACACAATAAAACACGATTCTGTCACCAGAATGAAAGGGGGACAACTCATATCGGGTTATACTTATTATAAAACCCAGGTTGTTTGTGTGTCTGTGTTCGTTTATATATGGGATCGGATTTCCTACATTTTTCAACCGATTTCAACAAAATTTCACTTTTTTTGGCAGATAGTGTTTCTTATTGTCTTGCACACTTTTTTCTTTATTTTTACATTCAGAATGCTTTAAAAATTCCATTTACAATTGTTTATAATAAAATTCTATTCAATCGGTAGACTCATAACAATTGAAAACAATGCGTTTGGGTTTGAATAATTCGTAAAAAAAAAACCCAAAAAACCAAAAAAAAAAAAAACTAATTAAGACATGCGTGTCCGTCAACCTTAAACAATAATCTTTGTCAATTTTATTTTTCCGTCTTTATGATGGTCGATACTTGATCTATCTCTTACTGTTACACCCCCGGGCAACGCCGGGCTCTACTGTTAGTATATATATACTGGCCGAGTATACTTAAATACCATGTATCTTCACAAGTTAGGCGATCATGACTCCCGACAAATTACATTTCATCATTATCTGCGAATTGTTATAAGCTCTTGGAAAAGATAATGATAGAGAATGGTATCCCGTTGCTTTTCACATTGTTTTCAATTTAAAATAGTTTTTCTTTTGGGATGGTGTCTACCAAACGCTAGAGAAATATTGTCTTATTGGTATTTAACTCATTATCGTGGGAAGAAGAAATTGATACTTGCCTTTCCTAAGGTCATTTTTATGAAAGTGAGGGAAACACTCCAGACCCGAATTTGAACTCTACACGTCGTTTCTATTTTTAGTGCGGATAACCGTTATGCTACACGCACATCTTAGACAAATAAATTGAAAAGGAAATGTCCAGTCTTCAATTTCCAGATTCGATAGAGTCCAAAAGCGCCTCAGAGTCCTTGCAGGTAACAAATTATTTTCCACCCAGCAACCCCCCTCTCACAGAAGAAATGTCGCAAGCCTTTCACTACTCTATTGCTATTTCCATGGGAAGTGTTCAGACGAATTACATTCCTTAGTGTTATGGGACCTTACCCATAATAACATAATGGACTATTTCATACGTAATAAATACTGCGCATCAAGAGGAAGCAGGGAGTTCAGTCTGAAGTCAGGCGACCGGTTGACCGGCTGATCGGTTGAACTCTCTGCCTTCGGGCGGTGAGGAACCCGAACGAGGCTACGCCGAAGGGCGGAGTCTCTTTCGGGGAGGTAAACCGACCCTGAACCCTTTTATACGGTTTCAAAGGGCATATTTTTAGCCGAGCCCACGGGCTCGGAGATCCCACGTTAAACCGGCCTTGTGCCACATGATGCCCTCGTGGGCGGGGGTGACTAAATACTGTTCCGTCTGAAGTCTCAGTTCCATCTGGAGTGAAGTCCGTCAAGAGTGTGTCAGTCAGAGCGAGTCAGTCAGTCGAGTCAGAGGCAGTCCAAACAGAGTCGCGTTCAGACAATTACTACTAAACCTGATTGTTCGTACTAAAACTTTTCTATTTCTCTGTATATATTCCTGTTTGTAATATATCTGTGTTATTCCATATCCGCCTTCGAGTTCTTCTTTATTGGTTCTACCTTGGACTATCACCGTGGTACAAGGAACCGGACCATAATACTTAGTTTCACCAATTCTAACTTTCACGGCTAGGACCCGCCATGCTACACATATTGTAGCGAACTATCCTCATTCCCATTGGTGAGAAAGTAAGTTCCACTAAAGCAGCTTCTGCCCGCGAATCACTGTTCTGTGGAACCGACTCCCAAGAGTATGTTTCCAGATTGCTACAATCTTAACTTGTTAAAGTCTAGGTTTAACCGTTATCTCTAACTATAAAAGGCAGGAAATGTGTGTGTGTGTGTGTGTGTGTGTGTGTGTGTGTGTGTGTGTGTGTGTATAACGAATGCACGGCCGCAATTTTCTAAGGATTTCGACCCAAATTTACATGCACATGCTCCAAGTAAGCGGGAAGGCTAAGACCGACGTTGCATTTTCCAACTCCCATCGATAGTGGAAATAATCAATTTTTTCATGCTTTTACGGCACTTTTCATGTAGTTTGTGGCCATTTTCTACTGGCCAGAGTGAGAGCCTATAGCTGGCTACGACGAATAGGCAGGAATATTCTATTGGCCAGCGTGAGAGCCAACAGCTGACTGACACGAATGTTAACTAGCATAAATCGATAGCTGCATTCTTCAGAAGTGGGAAAAATTTAAATCTGCATGGCACTTTACTCCTATTGAGCTCATTCGCTTGCTTAAACTCAACGTTGATTCTGATTCTGCAGAAGTGGGTTAGGCGTGAAAAAGTATTTGTTGTTAACATTCTTTTTTCATTCGGTTTTCCAGTTACCAGTCCTTTTTTAAAGCTGATCGTTTTGTGTTCATTTTGTTTAGTTCTTTTTTCGTAACGGATTTAATGTTTAAAATAGAGCTTAGAAAAAATTCGCAGTGTGAGATAGGCAAGAAGTAAGGCATGTAGAAACATCAGCACGGCGAAGGGCACTCCTTTAAAGGCAAGGAAGGGCAAAAATATTTTAAGTCAAGTGATAGCGATTGCTGTATGAGTCGTACGATTTTTGAATCAAGCACGGCCAACGCCGGGCCATGCTGATAGTCTTCACCTAATATCCGTATAAACAATGCCACTTACTATGTAACCTTTTACCTCATTCGCTTCCTTGCTTTATACAGATTGGACCTCACAGTAAAGAAAAAGAAAATATTTCTACATCTGGTACTTTGATTTCTAATAATCTATAATAAGATGTTTTTACTTTGACTCAATTTAGTCAAGTAAAAATTATTAAATTATCTGCACGTCCAAACAGAAGCAGACACCGATTTTGTATTTAAATAAAAGCATTTCGCAATTTACAGGGTTAAAAAGCAACTAGTCCTTTCTAAAACATTAACACGTCTCTCGGTCAGACCCAGACACTTGAGAGAACAAACAGAAGACATAAACAAGCAATAATTACTGGATTTCTTCTACTTCAGTTCTTTCCTTCCGCATTCCCAAACAAGAGGCACCGTTTATTTCTTCATCTGGAGACACAAGTATTGAGCGTCGTGCAGACGAACAAAGATGGAGGCTTGCGGCTAAGCAGCGTTTCTCCGACATAAAGTGACGAGGAAATAGCTTTTTGCGCAGCGACTCCTGTGCTCAAAGGAGACAGACTCAAGATGAAGTGGAGAAAAGAGAAGTGTAAAATTTATCTGTCAGTGGGGAGAGAGGAATTGATTTTGAAGTTGTCTGGCGGGGAGAGAAAACGGAGAAATGGAAGATTTATGTAAGAAGCAGATAAATGAGTTTGAGAAGATTGAAAAGGGAGTAAAAAGCATGGAAAGGAAAGGGTGGGGAGTAGAAAGAGTAAAGAAAAATATGGCAAAAAAGTATAGATGACAGAGAGGTTTTATCAAGAAGTAAAAGAATGAAAATGTTAAGAATGAATGGAACTGCGAAGAAACTAAAAAAAAGAAAGGAAGAAAAACTGCAAAGAAGAAAAATTCAAAGGGAAAAATACACGGAGGAAAGCCCATAGAAATAAATGAAGAAAGAGAGGAGAAATTACTAAGAAAGAAAGAAAGAAAGAAAGATAGAAAGAAAGAACAGAAAGGAAGGAAAATTGAAAGAAAGAAAGAAACTCATAAAAATGAATTAAATTACGAAAAAAAAGAAAGAAAACCGGCGAAGAAGAAAAAAAAAAAAGAACGAAGAAACTGAAAAGAAAAAAACTATGAAGAAAAAAAGCTCTGAAGCTCTAAATATATAAATAGAGGAGGAACTACTAAGAAAGAAAGAAAGAAAGAAAGAAAGAAAGAAAGAAAGAAAGATTGGAAAAGTAAGAGGAAAGGGACAGGGAAATTGGGAAGGAGAAAGAAAGAAAGAAAGAAAGAAAGAAAGAAAGAAAGAAAGAAAGAAAGAAAGAAAGAAAGAATAACTTAAAAAAGAAGGGAAAAGAAAGGATTGAATTTGCGAAGAAAGAGAGAAAGAAAGATACTACGAAGTAGGTAAAGAAAGAAAGAAAGAGAAAAAGAATGAGTGAAAGAAAGATAAATCGAAGAAAGAAAGAAAGAAAAAAAGAAAGAAAGAATAACTTAAAGCAAGAAGAGAAAAGAAAGGATTGAATTTGCGAAGAAAGAAAGAAAGAAAGAAAGAAAGAAAGAAAGAAGAAGCGAAGTAGGTAAAGAAAGAAAGAAAGAAAGAAAGAAAGAAAGAAAGAAAGAAAGAAAGAAAGAAAAGTTTGGAAAAGTAAGAGGAAAGGAGCAGAGAAATTGGGAGGGAGAAAGGAATGGGAGGATAAAAGAAAGAAAGAAAGAAAGAAAGAAAGAAAGAAAGAATAACTTAAAGCAAGAAGGGAAAAGAAAGGATTGAATCTGCGAAGAAAGAAAGAAAGAGGCTACGAAGTAGGTAAAGAAAGAAAGAAAAAAGAAAGAATGACTGAAAGAAAGATAAATCGAAGAAAGAAAGAAAGAAAGGAAGAAAGAAAGAAACGGCAGAAGCTGTCAAGAAAGAAAGAATGACTGAAAGAAACTTCGAAGAAAGTAAATGAAGACAGATAGAAAGAAAGAATACGACTACTGCACAGAACGGAATTGTGACGAAAGAAAGAAAGAAAGAAAGAAAGAAAGAAGCAGAAAAGAAAGAACGACACAAACAAAGAAAGGAACTACGAAGAATCCAATTTACTGCGACAAAAGAAAGTTAAAAGATGAATACAGAGAGAAATAAGCAATGAATTTCCAGTTTGAACGAAAAAGCTTTTTAAAATAATAAAAGGAAAAATATGACAGATCATGTGAAAACAATATGGAAGGAGATTATTTCGAGGAATGAATGGGGAAGTTTCAAGGAGACAAAACATAAAAGAAGTTAGAACAGATGAGATTTAGGAAGGATGGAAGAGTTTTGAAAGCCATAAACAATCAAGGAAAGATGGAAAAGAAAAAGAGAAGACAGGAGAATAAAAGAGAAGGGAAGAAAGGGGAGGAGAAGTAAGGAGGAGAGAATGAAGGGAGAAGAGAAGAGAGGCGAGGAGAAGAGAAGAGAGGAGAGAATGAAGGGAGGAGGAGAGGAGGAGTGTGGAGGAGAGAATGAAGGGAGGAGAAGAGAGGAGAAGAGAAGTGAGGAGAGAACGAAGGGAGGTGAAGAGGAGAGGAGAAGTGAGGAGGAGAGAATGAAGAGGTGAAGAGAAGAGAGGAGAATAGAAGTGAGGAGGAGAGAATGAAGGGAAAAGAGAAGAGAAGAGAGGAGAGGAGGAGAGTATGAAGAGGTGAAGAGAAGAGAGGAGAGGAGAAGTGAGGAGAGGAGAATGAAGGGATGACAAGAGAAGAGAGGAGAGGAGAAGTGGGGAGGAGAGAATGAAGGGGGAGAAGAGAAGAGAGGAGAGAAGATAAGAGAGGAAAGGAGGGCAAAGAGAAGAGGAGAAAAGAGAGGAGAAGAGAGAAAAGAAGAGAGGAGAAGAGAAAAAAGCGAAGGAAAAGAGAATGGATTAAGAGAGATTTGATAATTTAAGGACATATTCCTTCATGATGTCTTTGAACATTGCACACTAGCGCAACAGAACCACAAAAGAACTGTGACAAAAAAACAGAAACCACGTCACTTGAGGACTACCAATAGCGGTAACAACTAAAATGCATAGCACATCACTGGAAGAGAAAATAATGACATCAGCTATTAATAATTCACATTACTTAAAATAAAGAGGTTAAAAAGTTTACGAAGGAAACCTCCATCCATCAATACTGGAAAGAGCGATAACACCTACTGGATTGCGAAACCTATTTTCCTGAAAAATATTTCTAAGAGATGGAATTTATAAATGTTATAATGGGTCGAATAAGCTAGTAACTTCTGGTTAATAAGAACACTGGAACAAAAGATTAGTGGGGAAAACTTTTAATCAGAAGGACATGGTTTAATCTCTATCTATAAAAGGCAGGATGTGTGTGTGTGTATGTGTGTGTGTGTGTGTAAGGAATGCAGGGCCGCAATTTTTGACGGATTTGCACCAGAATTTAGATGCACATGTTCAAGTTAGCGTCAAGGCCAAGACCGACTTTGCATTTCCCAACTCCCATCGATAGTGGAAATAATCGATTTTCTCATGCTTCTACGTAGTTCTCATGTAGTTTGAGGCGATTTTCTACTGGCCAGAGTGAGAGACTATAGCTGGCTGCCACGAATAGGCAGGAATATTCTATTGGCCAGCGTGAGTGCCAACAGCTGACTGACACGAATGTTAACTAGCATGCTAGCATGCAAAAAAAAATCGATAGCTGCATTCGTCACAAGTGTGAAAAATTTAAATCGGTATGGCACTTTACTCCAATTGGCTCATTCGCTTGCTTAAACTCAACGTTGATTCTGATTCCGCAGAAGTGGGTTGGGTGTGAAAAAGCATTTGTTGTTAACATTCTTTTTTCATTCGGTTTTTCCAGTTACCAGTCCTTTTTTAAAGCTGATCGTTTTGTGTTAATTTGGTTTAGTTCTTTTTTCGTAACAATGTTTAGTATAGAGCTTAGAAAAAATTTGCAGTGTGAGATAGGCAAGAAGTAAGGCACGTAGAAACATCAGCACGGCAAAGGGCACTCCTTCAAAGGTAAGGAAGGGAAAAAATATTTTAAGTCAACTGATAGTGATTGCTGTATGAGTCGTACGATTTTTTAATCAAGCACGGGCAACGCCGGGCATTGCTGATAGTCTTCACCTAATATCCGTATAAACAATGCCTCTTATTATGTAACCTTTTACCTCAAGTCGCTCCCTGGCTTTATACAGATTGGACCTCACAGTAAAGAAAAAGAAAATATTTCTACATCTGGTACTTTGATTTCTAATCATCTATAATAAGATGTTTTTACTTTGATTCAATTTAGTCAAGTATGATTACCGTAGTTCAGAGTGATAACACGTACGACTCAATGCTAAGTCTTGCAACCCACTTTGTGACCACCTTCCGATGAGAAAGACCTTCTGCTCATAGCCAATGTGGACGAGTCACTGTTCAACAATTAGTGTAGAGAAGGCCGGTGGTCTTTCTACATAACAATAGATTTAAACGGAAAACAGTACTGGCTGCTTGGTTAATAATTGCCAAATATTTCCTTGTAAGGAAACCATTAATATTACAATTACCTTTTTCATTTTTATCTGTGGACTAGCAGTAGAGCCCGGCGTTGCCCGGGGATGTAACAGTAAGAGATAGATCAAGTATCGACAATCATAAAGACTGAAAAATAAAATTGACAAAGCTTATTGTTTAAGGTTGACGGACACGCATGTCTTAATTAGTTTTTTTTCTATTTTTTTTGGTTTTTTGTTTGTTTTTTGTTTGTTTTTTTTGGGGGGTGTTACGAATTATTCAAACCCAAACTCAAACAAACGCATTGTTTTCAATTGTTATGATTCTACCGATTGAATAGAATTTTATTATAAACAATTGTCTTGTAAATGGAATTTTTAAAGCATTCTGAATGTAAAAATAAAGAAAAAAGTGTGCAAGACAATAAGAAACACTACCTGCCAAAAAAAAGTGAAATTTTGTTGAAATCGGTTTAAAAAATGTAGGAAATCCGATCCCATATATAACGAACACACACACACTCACAAACAACCTGGGTTTTATAATAAGTATAACTCGATATGAGTTATCCCCCTTTCATTCTCGACAGCGATGCCTTTTAATCGTGTTTTCAAATTGATTTCGTGCAAAAACAATTGTTTTTCCAAGAACCACCGCAAGGTAATTTTACGTAGTCCTGTAAAGTTTTGTTGAAATCGGTTGAAAAATGTAGGAAATCCGATCCAATATATAAACGAACAGACACACACACACACAACCTGGGTTTTATAATAAGTATGATTGACACGAAATATTCTGGGAGATGTGTGGAGTTGCTTCCCGTTGCCTTTACGGATTTTTCATTCAGCGTCGTTCTTTCTCTTACCCTTGGTGCTTTTAAGTCCAATTCTATTACGCCGAGTCTACGCAGCTATTTAACACGGGGAAGGAGTTATCGATTCGGGCCTTTAAAGAAGGGATGAGTGTGAAAGTACCGTATTTGACGGCATATAAGGCGCACTTTGCTTTACTAAATATATCTTACAGAATTCGGCTGCGTCTTATATGAATTTAAAATACGCAATTGTCGGTCGAAATTAGCTACATGGCAGCTCCTATTAGCTTAGACTTAAGAGTAATATTCATATAGCTATTGTCATGTTTTAAAAAGCTATTATGCAGATTAAAAGTGTTATCATTGATAATATTAATTATATTAATTTCATCACGTTTAATATTAGTACTTTGTTTCACTATTTTTATATGCAACGAATTCAAATTATATATTTGTAAAATACATTTGTTTCATTAATAGTTTTCTTGCCATAACTTCTGGTTGCATTTGTACAAATACAATCAGGATTTTTATATCAAAATTATTCTAAGACGTTTACAAGACGCAGGTTGTACAGATCATATAAAGGATATAATAAAGTTTTTATAGGCTCGTGTTCTTTTTTCATATTATTTTTCCTGTATTTTTCGTTTAATTGTAAGCATGGTTGTTCAACCAAAATAATACCTCATAAATATAGCCAAGGCTTTACAATTTACTAATAATTTTACTAACTTTTTCTTCATTTGCAATTGAAATTGGGGTGAATCTTTTTCAATCGTGCGTCTTATATGCCGTCAAATACGGTAAATGGAACAGATTAGTACTGATATTGAACTCTGCTCATCCGTTCCGATTTATCCGGCAATAAACGATACGATACACATACATCTACTTTTGTTCGACAAGTAAATCAGTTCTGGGAATCATTTCCCAGTTACTGACTAGTATATCATTTCCAATTGACAGCCTTACACGAAATTTGGTTTCAATCATACACCATTGCTAAAAGAAAACCTTGTTCCCAGCGGTAACTTGGAGGAAAGACATTTTTTAGCCACAGTCGCGTATGATTTCGCCATAGAATTACAGCTTTTGAGAAGTGGAGAGATTTTCCATTAAATCATTGAAAAAAAAAAGCCCATAAATTCATCTTGTATGTAAGAGGTTTGGGATTAATTCGAAGGGGATTTGGTTTCGCATAATTAAAGTGGCGATACAGAAAGACCTAAATTTCTCTCGTGTATTCCTTGGAGTAAACATACCATGGTTTGTGAATTTCAAGTCTAAAGAAATAGATAATTATAAATATATAAAAAAAACAACGAATCGTCAATGCAAAAAAAAGGCAAAAAGAAAGAAAGAAAGAAAAAAAGAAAGAAAGAAAGAAAAGAGAATTAAATTAGACAGACGAGAGGAACCGATTAATATAAATATTTAAAGAGAAGCAAATTTAAATTCAAAGAAAGAAAGAAAGAAAGAAAGAAAGAAAGAAAGAAAGAAAGAAAGAAAAAAAGAAAGAAAGAAAGAGAGAAAGAAAAGAGAATTAAATTAGACAGACGAGAGGAACCGATTAATATAAATATTTAAGGAGAAGCAAATGTAAATGCAAAGAAAGAAAGAAAGAAAGAAAGAAAGAAAGAAAAAGAAAGAAAGAAAGAAAGAAAGAAAGAAAGAAAGAACGAACGAACGAACGAACATAAGGAAAAAAGAAAAGAAAAATAGAACGGACGAGCAAAATAGGAATGAAGGAAGGAAAATAAGGAAGGGAATGGAATAAGAAATTTGAATGGAAATGTTTGCTGTATATATTTTTAAATATATACAGCAAACATTTCCATTCAAATGGAGGAAACATTAAAGCGAAGAAAGAAAGAAAGAAAGAAAGAAAGAAAGAAAGAAAGAAAGAAAGAAAGAAAACAGTTCAAGTAAGAAAGAAAGAACATAGTAGAAGGAAGGAAGGAAGGAAGGAAGGAAGGAAGGAAGGAAGGAAGGAAGGAAGGAAGGGAGGGGAGGGAGGGAGGAAGGAAGGAAGGAAGAGAGAAGGAAGGAGGGAAAATGGGAGGGCGAAAGAGAGGAACGAAAGAACGAATGGAAGAGAATGAAATAACTCGAGGAACAAATTCATGTGAATATTTCAAATAAAACAAACGTTAAACGGGTGCTTTTTAAAGAAATTGAGAACTGTTACTGCAGTGTCCAAATTTATAAACAAAACACACAGATGCATGCTGGGATTTCTTCCAAACCAATAAAAAAGACGACTTAGTCCTGTTCTTTTTTTACTTGAAGTCAGAACGCAGCTATCTCTTGTCTGTATCCCCTTTTGTGTGTTAACACCATTCTTAGTTCGTGAACTTTTTGTCTTATTACTATTGTTTTGTCTTATTGCTGTTGTTTCGCCTTATTGCTGACTAGCAGCATGGCCCGGCGTTGCCCGTGCTTCATTCAAAAATCGTACGACTTATTGGAGCATGTGCATGTAAATTTTGGCGCAAATCCTTGGAAAATTGCAGCCGTGCATTCGTTACATCCACACACACACACACACACACACATCCTGCATTTTATAGAGAGAGATGCTTTTTATTATTGCTGTTTTTTTGCCTTAAGGATATTGTTTGCCCATTATAATTCTTGCCATGGTCTCTTCTTTTCTTTTTTATTTGTTTATTGAAAACTTTGTCAATTCTTTTGGACACTTCTGCCGAGTACATTTAACCATGGCCAATTACTTTACACTGTATAGGTCAAAGTCTATTGGAATATGGTAAAAATACAAAGCGTAACTTGATTTATTCTTTCATAGGTCTCTCTGAAACTGTATTGTGAGTTCTTATCCACTTATTTATGAACCATGTCCCTTCGGAAAGTAGGCGGTCATGGCTCTCCACAATTTCCTATCTTTCATAGCTCTTAATAAATTTGTCTTTTTGTTATTTCTTCCATGCCTTATTCCACAATTAGTTTATTCAAATTTACTAAGTTTCCTCTACCATGCTTAACTTAAATCTATTCTGTAATTATCACATTTTCCAAGTCTTTTTTATCATTATGTGCTCTAAACTGTCTCTTCTTGGTGTTAAAAACTTGTTTCTTTTTTGTTTCCATTTACTTTAAAAGTTCGTGGTTGCTCACATATTCGATACAAGAAATCCTCAACATCTTTCTGTAGAACTTGACTTCTTCAAGTCTCTTCTACTAAGTTAAAATTTCAGAATCTTATAGGATACTAATATTAGTGCGACAAGAAATATCTTTTCTCCACCAGGCAGACTTATCATTGGTTACAATTTTATTAGGCGGCAAACCTTTGTAACTCGAAGGTCAGATGATAAGGGGACGGAACCCCCAACAGAAAAACTACGACAAGGAGATGTTTTTTATTGAATTCTCAAATCGCAATCTTGGGTGTTTTCAACGTCCGTAATCAGCAAAAAGATTCCATGCCGTAATAATCGGAATTTCTCCCTGGTTGCAGACCTTCTCCAGCAGCCATGGAGACACTTGTATTTAAATTTGTAAGCCATTTAAATTGTATCACGACACTTCATTAATGAACATTTAATTTACGGCAGTATTTTGTCAGTTACTCTCGGTCAGCTTGTGCTGCTAACCCGTCACCTCAATATTCTCGTTCTCTCGCTTGCAATACCGAACGTATTCGGTGTCCCGGACATCAACTCTGCACCTTGCCTATTCTGACGATCTGTTGTGTACCGTTTGTTCCGACAGATGTTAGCAGAAAGAGGTGCACCTCGCAGGTGGACTAGCAACACACGTAGTATCTTTTCCACAAAGCTTTGTTCATGAAGCCAGGCTATTATAACAAATAAAAGAGGCTAGACACCTGTCTTTGCCTCGAGGCGCATTTAAAAAAAAATGATTGCCAAGAATGATTGACATGACTTCTCCAGGCCAAAATATTTCAGTTTCTTTTCCTTTTAATGTTTGGCCGCTTCGTTGGCTTGGTTTAGCTACATATCAGCATCTCTATGTGTTATTTAAAGCCGAAATCTAAAGAATTTTAAGACAATTTTATGGCATCAAATTAATATATTTTAAACGCAATTGTTTACTTTCAACTTCAGATAAAACGCATTGTTGGTTATTTTACTTTAAAAATATATTTTTGGCCATGTTACTATAAATATGCATTGTCATTTTTATATAAAAACGCATTGCTTGGATTTTAACCATAAAATATATTTTGATACTTTCGTAGTGTTTTGTTTTGGGGATTCGCTATTTGCCCACAGACGGGACCCTGTCAGGTGCTACCACCACGAGTTAGGGTGGAATTAGGAATAACAACAATCACGATGTATTCCATACTCCTCAAAACTTCTAGTCTCTCAATCAGAGGCCTTGCTGCCGGTTGTAGTTTATCGTCATGACCAAGACTGATTTTGTATTAAAATGCAAATACTCGACTTAAAACAAATGATAGTGTCACATCAAAAATGTTGGATTCAAAAGATATATTAACTTCCTGTTACGGTTGACTTAGCACACCTACTCTTTCCTATTATATAAGGTCATCTCTGATAGTTATTAGAGGTTTTCAAAAGTTCTAGCAACCTCTTTTTCATCAATACTAGATAACTTGAATTCTGAGTAGAATACCAGTTCTGTAAAAAAGAAATTAAATTGGAAAATTTTGAAGCTACCCTTCACGACGATCACTATTTAGGCAGCAATCCTTCATTTATGCATGTTTCATTAAAAACGATAGACAATATACTTTTTATTTAATTTTTCTTGTGTTCAAACAAGAGTTTTCTTTTTCGAACACAGAGTGTGTAGAAACTGTCCAAATGTTCTATAATTCTGAACGCTTTCGGCTATTCTTTTAGTCATTATCAACGATCATTTTATTTTTCCAATTTAACTGAATATGTGCGTTACGTGTCTATTGTGTTATAAAGATGTTTTATTTTCCGAACACGGTTAGAACATTGTGGCCTTGTTCGTGGTTAATATTTTTAAGAGTTGACTTTTTCTTTTTTATTATTAGGGCTTCTATTATTTTTAAACTTTTCTTTACAGTTGGATGAGGTTATTATGTGTTTGTTTTCTTATATTTGTCAAACAATCACGTGGTCAAGATAAACACTCATTTGTGGAGCAAGCTGAGTGAATACTAATTCAACATTGATAAAGAGAGCTATTTATGGTGCAATGGAGCATCTCATTATGCTAAAGTGGGATAGTCCATTGCTTGGCCTGTGATTGGCTGCTGGTAACTGAGTGGAAGTATTTCTATATAAATACCAGCTTGATTTCTCAGTTAGTTTGCAGGGTTTGTATTAAGTTACAACCTGCTTTATTTTTGTCTGCCAGCTGGACGCTAGCTGGGACTCTTACGCCGGTAAGTGTTGTTTATTGTATTGTTATTCTACAATAGTATGTTTCGAATGCAGTCTGGTATGTTTGTGTGTGTGTGTTTAAATGGTTTCTAATAGAGCTATAATCAGATAGGGGTAACGTAAGGCGTCTGGGTAGACATGTAGTTGTGTGACTGATGTAATTATTTATGAGTTCGGTTTTATCAGGAACACAGTTCTTTAAGGGGCACTTGAACTCATCGATAAAGTTCTTTCGTTGTAATTTTGACCTAGCTGCTGTGTTTTTATTTTTGAGGATAAGGTTAGCTGTCTTCATTTTTTTATAGTCGATATATAGAATATTCGGACAGTTTCTACACACTCTGTGTCCCCAAAAGAATGCTCTTGTTCTAACACAAGAAAAATTAAACAAAAAGCTTTTCAATGAAACATTCATATATATATATATATATATATATATATATATATATATATATATATATTTCCTAGTGCTTCGACTGCATGAAATTAAATATTCTCTTAAATTGGCACGTCATTACTGTTGAAATTACGAAATGTAAATACCACTTCTACTGTAACAGTTCATCGCACTTCCCACCTGTGAAACTCCCTTCCGTTTGCTTGCTTCCCTGATAATTACAATCTTCAAAAAATTAAAAAAGCATCGTCAATCCCATCTTCTGTCCTCTTGAGCCCCGTTCAGCTTTTATTCATTCCTTAATTTATCCTCAAATTTTTCTGCCAATTTCACTCCCTGTAGCCCCCTGCGTCCGAGTGCCATTCTCGCCTTGCTTGGGGTGAAATGAAAGAAATATCAATAGATACAAGATTGGCGAAAGACACAGGCTATATTTTGTATTATTTCATCTTTAAGATGAAGAATTGTCAATATGAAGCAGTGCCAATATGAAGAATTGTCAATATGAAGAATTGTCAGTATAAAGAAATGTCAATATGAAGAATTGTCAGTATGAAGAATTGTCAGTATAAAGAATTTTCAATATGAAGAATTGTCAATATGAAGAATTGTTAATATGAAGAATTGTCAGTATGAAGAATTGTCAGCATAAATAATTGTCAATATGAAGAGTTCTCAAAATGAAGAATTGTCAGTATGAAGAATTGTCTATATAATAAAATTATTGCGAACAATTGTTTTTATTTTCCTTAATATGCATACTAATATTCCACGATTATACATTTCAGGTATCCATAGTTTGATTGCTATGGGATTAGTTTCTCCTTGTAAGAGATGATGGAAAATGCAAAAGCGAAATCCGAACAGGCACTGGATTAGCAAAAGGTGATTTTCAAAACCTAAGCAGAGTATTACGAAATATGAAATTTTCGTTCGAAACAAAGAAAAGTGGGCTGGTCTACCATCTCTCCACTTACAGGATGCGATGGATAAATTGTCGTCGAAATAAGACAAAAAAAAAAAATGAAAACTAACGCTGGCATTGATTATTGATTATTTCATCATTTCAGAACTTCTTATAAGTTACAAAACTGGCCCATCAAATGACCACACCCGTGAAAAAACACAATTTTGTTGGATGATTATAGGTCCGGCCTAAATGTCGTATCAACCAATATATGGAGGAAAGGTGATTGGTTGTATCACAGCCAACGATTGGTTCAAGAAGTTCCAGCGTGGCCAATTCGATCTCCAAGTTTAGCCAAGAAGTGATCGACCCTCACGCATTGACAATTGGCATTTGTGCGCATGTGTCGAAGCTGATCCCCATCTGACAGCACGCGAACAGTCTGAGAAGTTTTGTGTCTGCCATACAACCATTTTGCACCACTTGGAGGAGGAAATGACTAAACTCTGCCGGATATCAATTTTTTTTTTATTTTATTTTGTAAATACAACGAATTAAATGCAAATGAATTTCAGTACACAAAATTATATGAAACAGGAATTTACACTAAAAACAGTCTTAAGTAGGAAGGAAGGAAGGAACGAACGAACGAAGGTAGGGAGGGAGGAAGAAGGGCGATAAAAGAAAGAAAGAAAGAAAGAAAGAAAGAAAGAAAGAAAGAAAGAAAGGAAGTAATGAAGGAAGGAAGAAACGAGGCGAGGAAGGAACGAAACAAGGAAAGGAGACGATAAAAGAAAGAAAAAAACAAAGAAACAAAGAAAGAAAGGAATTGAAATGAATCTGAATAAACGAAGAGAGTAATGTAAACATTTTTAAAAAAGGAAACGTGAATGCCCGGAAAGAAAGAAAGAAAGAAAGAAAGAAAGAAAAAGAAAGAAAGAAAGAAAGAAACGAACGAACGAACGAACGAACGAACGAGGTTAGGAAGGGAGGAAGGAGAAAGAAAGAAAGAAAGAAAGAAAGAAAGAAAGAAACAAACGAACGAACGAACGAACGAACGAGGTTAGGAAGGGAGGAAGGAGAAAGAAAGAAAGAAAGAAAGAAAGAAAGAAAGAAAGAAAGAAAGAAAGAAAGGAACAAACGAACGAACGAACGAACGAACGAGGTTAGGAAGGGAGGAAGGAGAAAGAAAGAAAGAAAGAAAGAAAAAGAAAGAAAGAAAGAAAGGAAGGAAGGAAGGAACAAACGAACGAACGAACGAGGTTAGGAAGGAGGAAGGAAAAAAAGAAAGAAAGAAAGAAAGAAAGAAAGAAAGAAAGAAAGAAAGAAAGAAAGGGACGAACGAACGAACGAAGGAAGAAGGAAGGAAGAACGGAAGAAAGGAACGAAGGAAAGAAAAAACGAAAGAACGAACGAAGGAAGAAGGAAGGAAAAAGAAAGAAAGAACGGTAAATGAGAATAAATGAAGGAGAACGCTTGCAATATAAGAAAGAAAACAAAACGGTAAATGTAAGATACCAGAAAATAATTTGTCATGGAAGACAAGATAAATAATCAAGAATGAGACTTGGTAAGTGCTAAGCAATGTGGATGAAGAACCAAAAAGTGATAAATAAAGTAAGGAAAATTGATCTCCCAAGATTTAGATTACCCGAGATTATAGTTTTCAAGCACTTCCATAAAGTACAGCACTAAAAGTCGATATTAAGAATATTACGAAATTAAATCTTTGACAAATCGACCAATAGCGAGATTCGAACCAGTATCTAGACATTCACACATGCTTCTACTAAGGGCGAACGTTTTCATTCATTCATTATACACACTTTATACGAAAGATTTAAAAATATTTCATCTTTGTGGTTGATGATGATGCGTAAGTTTAATATCTGGTGCCAGCCTTTTCACTGGTAGACAGAGATCACTTTTTGGGCAATGTCGAGTCGGTTACAAGCTTTTGATATTTGCACAGATAAAGGCAGATTCAACAAGGTAAGGTATTGGCGGGGAAAAAGTAATATCGGCCAATTTTGATTTCTTCCAGAATAGTGGCTATTTCTTAGCGGTGTCATTACTTTTCCATATATCATGTTTCTCGTCTTTGAATCTCGCTTGAACAGATTCGGCACGCGTTAATTCAATGAGACTCGCAAGTAAAGTAACGTCTGTATCAGCAGCATTAACATCAAATGCTATCGACAACCATATTCATCTTCAGTAGGTCGCATATCGCTGCAGACTTTTTAAAATACACTACAACGTCATCATCGTGTACAGGCGCTACTATTATAGACTAAACTACCCTAATGATACACACACACACACACACACACACCACACACACACACACACACACACACACACACATATATATATATATATATATATATATATATATATATATATATATATATATATATATATATACTATAGTAGAGCCCGGCGCTACCTGGGGATGTAACAGTAAGAGATAGATCAAGTATCGACTATCATAAAGACTGAAAAATAAAATTGACAAAGACTATTGTTTAAGGTTGACGGATACGCATGTCTTAATTAGTTTTTTTTTGTTGTTGTTTTTTTTACGAATTGGTCAAACCCAAACTCAAACAAAAACATTGTTTCAATCGTTATGAGTCCACCGATTGAATAGAATTTTATTATAAACAATTGTCTTGTAAATGGAATTTTTAAAGCATTCTGAATGTAAAAATAAAGAAAAAAGTGTTCAAGACAATAAGAAACACTACCTGCCAAAAAAAAGTTAAGTTTTGTTGAAATCGGTTGAAAAATGTAGGAAATCCGACCTGTGTTTTAAAATAAGTAAGATATATATATATATATAATTAATTTGGGGGATTTACACTTACAGCAATGAGTCTAGAAGAATCCTCAACAGAATGCATAAAGCACTGGATGGCCGTTTCGTCCTATCTGGCACTCAACAACAGTGCGCATCCACTACCGAGACTCGAACCTAGACAGTTTCGATACAACACTAACGTCATACGAACTGTACCACGGGCCTCGGCGACAAAGTAGACACAAACTAGACTCGATATAGCGTGCTACTCACTCAGTTTCGCAGCGATACTCATCCAAGTATTCAGATAACCTCAGAACAGTACCCCAAGAGCCATGACTGCTTTTTGACCCTTAGTCGCTCTATCGCAGAGCATGAGCTGAGTCCAGCAATATATACAAGTAATTAATTTGGGGGATTTAGGCTTATAGCAATGGGTCTAGAAGAATCCTCAACAGAATCTCGGTAGTGGATGCGCACTGCTGATGAGTCCCAGATAAGTCGTCCAGTGCTTTCTGCATTCTGTTGAGGATTCTTCAAGACTCATTGTTATATATATATATATATATATATATATATATATATATATATATATATATTATGAATGATAACTCTAACATATTTAGGCATTTAAAACAACATGCCTGGCCGCATACACAACTCCGAAAAATCCTCGTTGAAAACACAACTATACTTAAGCATGAAAACAATAAACAAAAACTAAAAATTCTTGAAGCTATATACATAAAACAGTTGAAACCTAACCTGAACAAAATAAACTATGAAATCTCAAAAAAAAAATTTCTTAAATGACTATAATTTATAATAGAATCCATTGGTTTATACCAAGGGCTTCCCATACTTCTCGTTTTCACTCTCGCGTGGTCATGTGTGATGTCATGAGCTGCGGTGCGATTTTCGCTTCCAGCGTCTCGTATGCACGAGTTTGTGGTTGCTTGGAAATCTTCCATGTAAGCATAAACAGGCTATCATTACTGTTTTGTCCGTGTATTGAGTAATATGTTTTTATGTAATTGTCATCTTTGATGATGGCTTATGTAAGCCGAAAGCTTAGATAGGATTAAAAAATATGTATCCGTATTGTGATTTTCTTTCTTCTTTTAATGATAATGTTATTAATCTTATCAGACGATATGAAAAGAATTTACATAAAATAAATAGACAAAACTTGTCTATATTATTTAATGAAACATGCATCAATACATACATACATACATACATACATACATACATACATATATATATATATATATATATATATATATATATATATATATATATATATATATAAAAAAAAGAGGGGTGCCGCAAACGTTTTTGGTTGTAATGTGGATTTATTGAGAAAAATATTATACTTTGTTTTACATAATTTCACGACACGTGTTTCTGGTCTGGTCTCGCAACCGTCTTCAGGTGAAAGTGGAGATTTTTACATATTATTAAAAATAATTAATTTTTCTTCATTGCGGCACCCCTCTTCTTTTTAATATACATACTTTTCTCTCGTTGGAACCACTACAACATATTTCCTTTATATATATATATATATATATATATTGTGGTTTGTGTGTGTATTTAGGCAGTAATCCCTCTTTTATGGATGTTTCATTGATGACGACAAAACAAACAAGGTACTGCGATTAAGCTTTTTTTTTACATTTTTCTTGTGTTTGAACAAGTATTTTCTTTTCTGGAGACAGGGTGTGTAGAAACAGTCCAAATATTCCGTAATTCAGAGCGCTTTCGGCTATACTTTTAGCCATTATCAAGGATGATTTTATCTTTACTTTACTGGGTATATGGGTTGTGTATATGTTTCTAGAGTTATAGGGATGTTTTATTTTCCGAACACGGGCAGCACATTGTGGCCGTGTTCATAGTTAATATTATTGAGTGTTGTTTTTTTTTATCATTACGGCTTTCATTATTTTCTCATCTGCTTTTACAAGTGGTTGAGGTTATTATGTTTGTATTTTGTTCTAGTATGTTTCAGATGGACTCTTGTAGGTTGGTGTATCTTTAAATGAGTTCTAATAGAGCTGTGGTTGGATAGGTGTAATGTAAGTCGTCTAGATTGTAGAAAATACAAGCATAATATTGGAGGTTTTGAGGAACTGTTGTTGCTCCCAGGGCCACTCTGACCCGTAGTGGTAGCACCTGTTAGGGTCCAACCGATGGAAGAATAGTGTACGCCCAAACATGTATTAATAATAATTTTATAATGAAATGACCAGTGCATTTTATAGCAAAATGACAATCAATGCAACACCAAAAGAATGTAAAAAATACATTTTTATATTAAAATTAGTAACATTAAATTTTATGATGTACAAATTATATATCTAAAAAACATACTTTACCCTGAGAAATTATGTATAAGGTGTCTGTTGTTAAAGCATGAAATTGCATGTGAGATATTTCGATAAATCGGGGTTGATAGGTCGCTAAAGAAATTTAACCATCCAGTAATACCTATTTATAGTAAAATTACCAATAATACCTATCTATAGTAAAATTACAAACAATAAATGTTTAAATTAAAATGATCAACAATACATTTTATCTGCATACAGGGAATAGATTTGAGTTTAAAATATATTTAGTTGAAACCCTAAAATTGTGTTCAATATATTCAGCTTTCGGCATTGTCCTTAGGTGTTGATGTGACACTAAACAAAATCAACTAAAAATAACTATTTCTTGTAAAGTGACCAGCCACATATTTCATTTGTAGTTGAAGGCATACAATTGCGCTCAATTTAGTTGAGACTCTAAATTTTTTTTTAAAATATTTAGCTTTCGGCATTAAGCTGCCTATAGGTGTTGATGTGCTGCTAAACAAAATCAACATCTTATTTCCTGGCTTTCTTTTCTCATTATGTGTCCAAGAAATTTCACCCGTCTCTTTCTGATTTTATGGATGCGTCAGTTTGGTAAACTGTAAATATAAGTGTTAAATAGAAAAGAATATTAATATTTTTTCCTAAATTTGTTAATAACTAGCTGACAAGCCGCCATTTTAAGCGACATTTAAGCTAGCTCCTGCTGGGAGTGGATGCTATTGATCGTTTTTATTCAGGAGTTTGAGAGCCACTAAGCCTTTACATATTTTCCGCATTGGAAACTCTCCTGGCTGCCGTTTGATCTGGGTTTTGCACAGGAGATTTTTCCTCCTTGCAGTCTTGGCTCTTTTGATTGCAATCTGGTCCTCTGTTGGCAGAGATTTCTTTTTGCGAGGCACACTGCTGCCGAATGGGATAGGCAACAATATGCCACAAAAAAATCTCCAAATTGATCGCTGAATTTAAGTATGACATTAATATTTAAGCTTACCTTTTAAAAGTTCAACGATAATTCTTCTGCCGCCAGTTGATTTAAAGACAATTTTATCTACGTAGTTCCATAGTTTTCCGCACAAACACATTTTTTATTTCATGGCTGACTTCCGCTGGATTTCATAATTAACTTTAATTACTCCCAATTTTGTTATTGTAGAAAAAAATTCGTCGCAAAAAAAAGCACTAAAACATCGCGGACAACAATCGCTATAATGAAAACTTGAGAACACAAAATTTCAGGATTACCGGTCCGGATCCGACCCGAATTTTTTTTTTAATTTACTCACGAGGTCGACCTGATTCTAAAATGGTATATGTTGGACTATGGCTTCTAGTGACAAAAGAAAGTCAAAACGTGACACACTGACATTCGCATTTATTTATATAGATTTAATAAATATATAATACCATTTGTCATTGGCTCTGATGGTATGAATAAACATTTCATTATTCATATGAATAAACAACTCCTCTGAACATTTGCCGTGTATATAGCGACAGAGTATCAATAGACTTGAGTTCTTTCCTCTGTATGATGGAAAGAACTCTATTGATTTCAAGGCTGCCTAAACTCTGGAAAATGAGGATTGTGCAGCTCCAGTCCAGATATAATAGTAATACTAGATTTTTAATCTGATCTAACTCTTGTAAGGAGATATCATGGCAGATGTTGTGTACCCTATCAAAAGATATATGAACCGATCGTTCTCCAACATCTTTTTATTTATATATTTTTTTCACTTCACCCCAAGGCGATAATGCCACTAAGATGTAAGGGTCTACTAGAAATGAAAGAGAAATAACAGACTTTAGAAGGGACCGAAAGCCCAATCCTAAACAGGGAAAAAGGCATAAACCTCTACTCCTGTTCAAAAGACCGGGGAGGAGTGTGAATCGGGCGTTGGCGATGGAGAATATATGAGAGTTCCGCTTGAGGTTTAGATTGAAATTGAGTCCCAATAGGCATTTAAAGCAAAGGGTATCATTGAGAGTATAACGAAGAATATCATTGAAACTGTATTTCTTCTTCTTCTTCTTCTTCTTCTTCTTCTTCTTCTTCTTCTCCTCCCCCTCCTTCTTCTCCTCCTCTTCATCCCCCTCCTCCTCCTCCTCCTCCTCCTCCTCTTCCTCCTTCTTCTTCTTCTTCTTCTTCTTCTATGTGCCTTGTCCATTCAGGAGGTGGTGATCAGGACTAACCAAAAATTTTATGTGCTTCGTCTACTTTTCCTTGTTGTTCTTCTTCTTCTCACACTCCTCCTCCTCCTTTTTCTCCTCCTCCTCTGTTTTCTCCTCCTCCTCCTTTTCCTCCTCCTTTTTCTCCTCCTCCTCCTTTTTCTCCTCCTCCTCCGTTTTCTCCTCCTCCTCTTCATTCTCCTCCTCTTCATCTTCATCGGCCTCCTGCTCTTCTTCCTCCTCCTCCTCGTCTTCCTCCTCCTCCTCCTTGTTCATGTTCTTGTTCTTGTTCTTCTTCTTCTTCTTCTTCTTCTTCTTCTTCTATGTGCCTTGTCCATTCAGGAGGTGTGATCAGGACTAACCAAAAATTGTATGTGCTTCGTTACTGTTAGCAAATCTGCCCCCACCACCACCCAATCACTGTCCAACCAAACATTTAGTCACGCTCTTCTTCGATCTCTCCTGTGAGTGTCAATTTTCCAACCCCCCTTTCCTCATGTTAATATAAGCATTTTTTTTTGTTTCAATTGTCTCTAGAACTTCGCCGATGCTTACATACTCAGCCCATGGCATCCTTATCATCCTTCTGTAGAACTACGTATCAGTTGCTTCAAGTCAGTATTCGTAATAATCAATTACTACGAATCGTTAAATTTTGTACACATGAGTGTAGTGTCTTGATTCATTGTTTCAAGTTCATATCCATTTTCCCACCAAATGACCTTTGTTTTGGAGTCGGGGGGTTGTTCATTTTTGACTTGCAACATTAAAGCAGCAGCTATGCCTTGCAGCTGATAGAATCTGCCTGACTCAAAATAAGCGTAACAAAACTTCAGCAAATAAAGAGCACAAGAATTAGCAAAACGAAGAACTAACAAGTACACATGTGGCTGGGTGCAGCAAATATAAAAATAAATTAATGAAATTAAATAAATAAGTCAGGGCATCTGGAGCCTGGTAATAAAGGAGTTTTGAACAATTAGACACTTGGTTTCAATAATATGGCTCCCCTAGAGACGACAGCTATCCTCTGTTCGACAAGACCGATTTGTCATGTTTTCCCTTCGGAATGTCTGCAAGACGAAGCGTTCAAGACGAAGGCGAACGCATAGTTGCTGTTATCGGTGATTATGGTAAAGACAATTCTAACGGGAAGGGAAAAAGAAAGAAGATGAAGAGAAAGTGAATGACAAGAAAGGGAAAGGAGGTGTTATGTGAAAAACGGAAAATATCATGAGTAATTAAGAACAACGAGCAAAAGAGGAGGAGGAGAGATTGCGAGTTAAGGAGAGAAGAAAAGAATGACGAAAAGCAGAAGTTAGATAGATAGATAGATAGATAGATAGATAGATAGATAGATCTTTTAATTTAAGAAGAAAAGAAAGGAATGTCGAAAAGCAGAAGTTAGAGAGAAAGAGAGAAAGGATATAGATAGATAGATAGATAGATAGATAGATAGATTATTATAAACCTAATGAGATAGATAGATAGATAGATAGATAGATAGATAGATAGATAGATAGATCTTTTAATTTAAGAAGAAAAGAAAGGAATGTCGAAAAGCAGAAGTTAGAGAGAAAGGGAGAAAGGAGATAGATAGATAGATAGATAGATAGATAGATAGATAGATAGATAGATAGATAGATCTTTTAATTTAAGGAGAAAAGAAACATATGAAGAAAATTAGAGTTAGAGAGAAAGGGAGAATATATATATATATATATATATGTGTGTGTGTGTGTGTGTGTGTGTTTGTGTGTGTGTGTGTGTGTGTGTGTGTTTATTTCTTTTAAGTTAAGGAGAAAATAAACGAATAACGAAAAGTAGAAGTTATAGAGAAAGGGAGAAAATATATATATATATATATGTGTGTGTGTGTGTGTGTGTGTGTGTGTGTGTGTGTGTGTGTGTGTGTGTGTATTTAGGCATCAAATTCACTTTTAGGAATGTCTGATTAAATAAATTACAAACATGTCTGCTTATTTTTAGCACAATCCGTTCATATTCACGGATATTTTTCTGTGTATTACTGTTAAATGATACATCGTCTGATTACTTTGTAATTTAATTAATTAAACTTCTTAGGCGTCACTCTCAACCTGAACAAAAATACATACGAACCTTACAGAAAAGATAATGACACCCCAACTTACGTGCGCACGTCATCCAACCATCCATATTCAGTCATCAAACAAATACACATATCAATCAGACTATTCAATAACTATAAAAATGCCATATGACGACGCACTAAGAAAAGAAGTGGTTACACAGAACAACTACAATACACACCTCCACAAACGAAATACAAAAACAGAAAATATAAAATAAATAATAAAACAAGTCAACAAAATAACATAAAAATTAGTTACAGCTGCACAAAAAATATAATACAAATAATAAAAAAACACAACAATAAACTAATAACCTGCAATATCGCAATCAAGGAACCTCAATGCAACTGCAGAAATAAAACATCTCCACTCCAAGGGAACTGCCAACAAACAAATATAATATAAAAAGCCAAAGTAGGAGTAAACAACAGCACAATGTACTACATCGGTGTCACTGACGGACCATTCAAGAAAAGAAAATGCAACCACGATTTCTCATTCTCCGACAGAAAATACTCAAAGAGCACTACACTATCCAGATACATATGGCAACTAAAAGACAGAAATATTACACAAAGAATAATCTGGGAAATATTGAAAAACGCACCTGCCTACAAGAACATAATAAAGAAATGTCTACTTTGCCTACACGAAAAGATAGCAATAATTTCCCACACCCTACAAAAGAAATTGCTAAACATAACATCAGAAATAAACAAATACATATTATCACAATTTATACCAAAAGGATAAAAAACATACCAACCAACACTGCTACATTAACCACCATTGACTCTATGAACACGAAAAGGGAAACCACTGACACCATGACACCATCAAACTACCATTATAATAATTATAATTATTGTTATTGTCATTCCACCATCATTACTACAATCACTTCTACCATTTTACCATAACTATTTGCTGCTACAATTATTATTAACATCACCCACTCCCCACCACCATTAATATCGCACCACAATTACCATTACTGCATTAGTTCACAATTATACTTCCTCACCCTCCACCGGAAAAATGAATACCACCGCATAAATACCAATAAGTATTGTAAATTGGATTTTCTACACAACGCAATCGCCAAAAACGAGCAAATAACCGGTTATAAATAATAACAAACCATCCTTAAAAAAATAAAAATCATAACAATTTTACCTACCATAGACCCCTTCACAGACTTTATTTTAAGATTAAAAAAAGCAGACGAATATAGGGTCTGTGAACGCGTGTACATACATATACATATATGTGCGAGAAAACATTATTCCGCGAACAAAATAAACGAACGGTTTGTGCGTTGAGACTGCAACTTGGAAAGAAGTTCGCTACACAATCCAACATTGAATACAGCGACCAACTGCGTACGTATGCACGCGACGACATATGGATGCACATATACGCCGTCCTACACTGTTCATATATGTATATGTTTGTGTGAGCTGCAATGCGTGAACGTGCGTATATGTACGTCTGTGTAAGTATGAGTGGCGTTCTGACGACAATTTTTCCTCCCACTACCATAAAACACCGATATACGCAACCATAAATAAATCCAGCATTTCAAAAATTAATCAGTTTTTCTGACGATCGCAGAGAGCGTGAAATTCAGGGTCACAAACTTACATCAATCCAACTAAATATTTTAGCTCTATCACTGATAATGAGCGCTTTCCAATAAGTATCGCGCTTATATAATATATAAATACTATATATAAAAATTGCATATTATATATAATGTCAATTTATTTAAACTCGGTGGGTGAAAAAACCTAGATAGCACAATTTTCAAATAAATTGTCATCAGAGGAAAAATGTAAAAAAAAACAGAAAGCACCAGAAACCTTCGAACAGGGCGAAAGAAATCGTCCAGTACCTTAAATCTCTGATACAAAGAAAAAAAAACAGTTCATCCTGATTATCCCATGTGGTGAAACCTAGTTAGGTAGTACCTGGATCATTAGGATTTATTTATCTTATATATATATATATATATATATATATATATATATATATATATATATATATATATATTAGAAAATTAAGTCAACGACAAAACTTTAGATTTTCATCCGCATCATTTCTCTCCTGTTCACAAAGTATTTTATTTCTCCTCTCTTTCTTCTTCTTCTTCTTCTTCTTCTTCTTCTTCTTCTTCTTCTTCTGCTGCTGCTTCTGCTGCTATCACTACTACTACTACTACTCCATTCTCTCATCTGAAATTTCTTTCCTTTCATCCTTTTGCACTTGTCTTTCATTTCTTCCTGTCCATTTACTTCTTTTTCTTCTTCTTTTTCTTATTTGTCTTCTTCATTCTCGCCGTCGTCTTCCTCTTTTCCTTCCTGGTATTACTCATTTTTCTTCTTCTCTTTCATTTTCTTTGTCTTCTTCTTTGCTTTCTTCTTCTTCCTTTTTATTTTCGTCGTCATATTAATCTTTTTCTCCGACTTTTCCTAGTCATTCTGCTTCCTCTATGATTTCAAATTCTTAATCTATCTCTCTATTTCCTCCTCATCCACATCTTAATGCTGCAATCACTGCTTGTAGCTCACTAAAACCAGTGGTGAACCAAATATTTCAAATATAAATGAACAAACTCACTCACTCCTTCCTTCTCTGTCTGACTCACAGACTCCTCACTCATGCACTGATAACTCACTGACTGGCCGACTGATTGATTGACTCACTCACTCTGTGACTATGTCACTCACTCACTCCTCACCGTCTGACTCACTGACTCACTCATGCACCTAATCACTGACTGACCGACTCACTCACTCACTGACTTACTCATGCACTGACTCACTCACTCACTGACTTACTCATGCACTGACTCACTCACTGGCTCACTCACTCAGTGACTGACTCACTCACTCACTCACTCACTCACTCACTCAGTTACTAACTCACTCACTCACTCACTTCTTCACTGCCTGACTCACTGACTCCTCACTCATGCACTGACTAATTCACTGACTGGCCAACTGACTGATTGACTCACTCACTCACTCTGTGACTATGTCACTCACTCACTCACTCACTCCTCACCGTCTGACTCACTCACTCACTCACTCATGCACTAAGTCACTGACTGACCGACTCACTGACTGACTGACTCACTCATGCACTGACTCACCACCAGGGTTAATATTCATCACCACACTATTTCTCGTTCACCAGTGATTGACTGACTGACTCACTCACTCACTGACTAACTCACTCACTCCTTCACTGCCTGACTCACTGACTTCTCACTCATGCACTGACTGACTCACTCACTGACACACTGACTGAACGGTAGAGCAGAGCAGCCGGAATCATTTACTTGACGGAGTGGTACGAAGAACCGACCATTTTTCCAGCATCTTTAGCGATGGATCGTATATCTGAGTTCAACTTGGGTTCAAGACAAGGACTCTCCTTTAAAGAACAACCATGCATCATGGTAGTGGAAAGTTTAGTGTCCACTCGGAGACATTACGAGCTTGGTTTGGGTGATATTTAATTTGACGAGCCAGACTAAACCCAAGCTGTATCGGAGTAGAGATCAATTACCATCTTCTAGTCACTTAAATTATTGAGGTGCATGTTGCATCCTGCCTGTTGCATCCTGTGGGTAGATAGTTACTATAGTGTCATATATATATAGTATAGTTCTGGGTATAACGATGAACTACATCCGACAGTAATTCGTCTGATCGGGAGATTGGAGATGTTGTGAAACGTGGAATAGTCTCTTAATTGCGGTTGTTCCCAGATCCACCCAGACACGGGTTTGGTATCACCTGTTAACGCCCCAATGATGGAGAACACTCAAACAAGAACAAAACACTATGAAAGTATAAAAATACATTTTTATAATAAAAATACCAGTAATACAAATTTGTAGTAAAATGACCAACACAAAATGACTAAAAATAAATGTTATCTGTAGTTGTTATAAAATTGCGTTCAAAATATTTAGAGTTCGGCATTAAATAACCCTACATGACCTTAATCCATATAATACACTACAATTTCGTAAGGAAGCCGATCTGTATTCCAAAATGTAACTTCAACAATACTACAACATAAAAATACGTATCACCGCCTCTCGTAATTGTATTCATATAAATATGTATATGCACAAATGCTGAGTATTATCTACCATGGATGCAATTGTGAAAGCAGAATAATATATCATATTTCTATTACTTCAAAGTTCTCAAAAAATTACATTTTGGCATTAAATGACCCATAAAGAGTTGATGTGCCGTTAAACAAAAAATTAAATCAAAACAGATATTTAGTTTCTTGTTTGTATTAGATCTTTTGATTCTAGTTTCATTACATTTTAGTCGGTTAGCTTATTTGGAGCCGCCGCTAGGATCACCATTCTCCTACATTTCACACTTGTGGTTTATGGTGACATTCAAGGAAGAATAGTGCAATGGCTGGTCAGTTCCTTTTACACCGGAGATGTTAGAGTTACCCCGCCCCGCCTCGGAGATGTGGATTGTTTTTGTTTTTTTTTTAAGTTACAGGACGTACAAGGCAGCAGGTGGTTTGAAATCATTTCATTCTCTTAGACTAATTGCTACCCAATGCTATAGGACCCAGTCTGTCCTGCTGTTTTACCCATAGCTGGGGGAAGGGATGGATAGATACCTTTGTCAATGGTATTAGCATGTAAGTGGACGTAATGATTCTAAGATACACGAATTTATTCGTCCAAAAATTACTGAGATAACTTGTTTTTCATAATTAATATAATTATTTATCATTAATTTACCGGGAATATAATTTAAGTTAATAGAAAAAAAATATTAAAAATTCGATGACTGAATAATAATGCTATGAATTTATCGTTGAACTACGGCAATAACAGGGACGTAGTTAAAAGAGACAAAGAGGGAAAGCTACAACTAAGTTAGTTGTCAATACGAAAATAAAACCAAAAGAAAAAGAGAAACGCAAACGGAATGAGCCAACCGGTTATCGCTCCTCATTCGTCAGAGCTCGACCAGGAAATTTAAATTATTAGACACACCAAATAAAACGAAAAGCTTATAAAGAAAATTCACGTATATCAATAACATACTGAAACTGATATATTTTTATAAACAAATGACAGTAAGTCCGAACAACCAGTCCCCTGTTTGTATCCATAGGGCAGATTTCTCCTGCAGTCAAAGGTTGAATAATTTTGATAAGACTGGAGATAAACCAGGGTTAATATTCATAAGAAAAAAATCACTGAGATTTTATTTGGACAGGTAGGCTTCTCAGATTCATAACTTTTGATAAGATTTCTCGGGCTGTGATAGAAATATTACTTAGATTGTACTCCCTGAGAGGGTCGAAGTGTAGAAAGAGATGACCCTTGTTATCTAAGGTAGGGTTATAGCGAAAGCTCTTTGCGAAGAGCTTTGCCTTATCTGACGAAGATTTAATGACTGCTGGACTATTTATGATAGTAGGCTCTGACATTTTGCGTCTATCGAGAATTTTGGTCGGAGATTTTTGAGAACCCATGAGATCGTTTGGTTTGAACGTTGGTTTGGATTGCTTGTGCATAGCAATTTTAGGAACTCTCTTCCAACGATTACGATCACTTCTAAATTTAGCAAGGGTCTTTCTGCCCTGTTCTCCGTTAGAGATATTTTAATAGTAGATATGGAGAGCTATAGCTGCAGCAATTATTGGAGGTATATAAAAAATGAACATTCAAAGAGTAGATGTTTTGTGCTTTTTTCGCATTGCATTTAAATCACCATGAAAAGACGCACATTTAACCAAAATAACATTGAAGTAAACCAACATATGTAAAAGAAATTCCTGGGGTTTTTTTTGTTTTGTTTTGTTTTGTTTTTTAAATAATTCAATAAAATCCTAATGTTTGGTCATTGAAATACTGATTTTGGAAAGTAGGTCTGGCCAAGAGTCTTTAATCATCCTGACGTCCAAAATTTAACTGAAATGCCGAAAACAAGGGAAAATAATATGATAGGTGAAAAATGTTGCTGTGAATATTTAGGAAGAATGACTTTTGCTTGTTTTTTTCTAATACTGTGTTATTTTGCATCTCTACTGGAATAACGAACGATGTCTACAAGAAGCTAAACAAAGTATTAAGAAAGAGGAAAAAGCTGTTGCAATCAAAACAAAACCTTGGCAAACTTTTATGCAATATCAATCCTCTGAGATGACAGTGTGACGATAAAATACATCCGGCAGCAAGGCCTCAGATCGAGAGATTGAAGGGTTAACTGCTGTTGTTCCAGGGACTCCCCTGACTCGGGGATGGTAACTGATGTAATGGAATAACCAGCCACGCCCATGAATAATTACACTATAGGTAGTAAGTACCTACAAAGTCAACTGTCTACGAGAGACTTGAGGAAGAGTGAGAGAGAGAAGACGTAAGCACGTTCGACCTACCAATTAGTGGCACTCACTATTAGATTGACCTGTGTGTATAACTGTACCGTATTTCATATTGTACTGGTTGTGTACAATAAACCTTTCTTTTATTATCCACCTGGTGTTAAGTATTTATTCCCTTTAGTATGGAATATAACAGTAACACCTGTTAGGGTTCCATCTATGAGCAAATAGTGAAACCCCAAACAAAGACAAAACTTGAAAATATATCAATACATTTTCATAGTAAAATAATAATGAATATTTATAGAAAATGGACAACAACACATTTTACAGAAGAATTATCAACAAGACACTTTGTCTGCAAGGCATTCAACTTTATACAAAATATCTGTTATGGAAGTTATAAAAATTGCGTTCAAAATATTTAGATTTTGGCATTAAATAACCCATAGAGCTGTTGATATATCGCTAAACAAGATCAATCAACCAAACAATCAACATGAAAGACCTTTTTCATGACATTAATCCATATATAATATCTTACAATTTCTTAAAGAAACCAAACTGTATTCCAAAATATAACTACAGCATAAAACTCACATATCACCGCCATAAGGAGATGATATGACATTAAATAAAACAAAACAAATAAACTAAATATGGAAGTAAATGCTGGACAATTTCCGCTCAGATGAGGAAAATAGATGTAGTTCTATTGAAGGATGCTGAAAATAACGTATACTTAATATGTGATTAATGAACAAGTTTTAACTTTGGTTAAAATCTTGTTTTTTTGCGGTGGTGGCTTCAGCAGGGGAACCAATGATGAGTGTAGGAAATTTTAGCGGTGAAAAAACATTGATTTGGAAATACTTGCAAAAATCAAATAACTATCAGATTTTAATCAAAATTTCAGTTGTTGTCTGGATCCAGTGACTTAACACAAGGAGTTGCTACTTCAGTACCTGGCTACTGCAGTTATAAACAAAAACTTGGAGAGTTGAGTTAAAGGGAGATAACTCAGACATCCGGCGCCTGGAACAAGAATAATCTTCCCCCGATGGATGAAGTAAAGGATTCAGTTCGAAATTCCAATCACCTGACGAAGTCCGGAGTGTACAACGACCGAAACGTCGTGAATATGTCAATAAAGATGAGTCAACTGAAATTATGTACACTATAAATTACTATAAATTACTAACAAAAACTTCATTTTAAAAAAAAATCAAAAAGTTAATCAGGAATCAGAATGTGTATACAATGATTTGCTTATTTACATTGTTCAGACTATTGTCCTCTTCTGCATTGCCATTCTCAATCTATCTCGGTGGACGAAGTAAAGTGTTTAGTTCGAAATTCCAATTACCTGAAGAAGGCCGGAGCATATAACGGCCGAAACATGAATATGACAACGAAGATAAGGACAATAGTCGAAACAATGTAAATTATGTAAATAATTACAATACCTTATCACAGAAACTTTAAAGACTTATTAAAAAATGAATTAAATTATTTTTTGAAATTATTCTCTTTTAAAAATCATGCTAAAAACATTTTTTAAAACTGTTACCCACCTCCCACTACTTATTTAAATTCATGAAATTTCGAGAAATTAATTTTTATACCGCTTAAACTTATATACGCAGTACTCCTTGGAAAATTTCAATCGAATATTTTTTTTTTTTTTGCAAAGCAGGAACACTGGTTATCGAAAAACTGACTTGAATCGTAAGATAAATAGTCTATGAAACTAATTTATTTAATTCGAAAAGCTTTGAATTGCTTTTATGAATATGATATATTAAGGAAACATTTTCGATGAATATTAAATTTTTATAAAAATTGTTTACAATTTTTTAAAATTTTAATTAGAATAATTCATTGTTTTAAATCTTTTAATTTTCTGTATATATGTGTACTTGTTAAATGAAGCTGTTAAGTAAAATCTGTATTTACTGATGATAAATGTAAAATCTTACCACGATTCAGCGACCCCCTAATATTTTAAAAAGAATTTTTAATTTTTATGTCTATAAGCGTGCTGATTTTTGTAAATATGGATGATTATACATGATATTATCAAAAATAACTATAGTAAATTTAAAGCCAAAGTACCTAAAATTCAATAAAAACATTAGATTATTGAAAATATTTTACGAATTTTTCCGATTAATGTGTAGTTAAATATAAAAAGCGCTCACGTTATGTTCTTCAAGTTCTTTTTGTCAATATGTCCACCGTAGATAGACTTCCGTATGTCAGACATAATGCCAACCTAACAATACATAAATAAAGACATGTAAATAGTGTACATAATACCTCATCTCAGAAATATAGACAGATACTGAAAGGCTGAAACGTTGTAATAAATATGGTGACAAAAATGAGGACAATAGTCCGAATAATGTAAATAGTGTACATAATACCTCATCTCAGAAATATAGACAGATACTGAAAGGCCGAAACGTTGTAATAAATATGGCGATAAAGATGAGGACAATAGTCCGAATAATGTAAATAGTGTACATAATACCTCATCTCAGAAATATAGACAGATACTGAAAGGCCGAAACGTTGCAATAAATATGGCGACAAAGATGAAGACAATAGCCCGAATAATGTAAATAGTGTACATAATACCTCATCTCAGAAATATAGACAGATACTGAAAGGCCGAAACGTTGCAATAAATATGGTGACAAAAATGAGGACAATAGTCCGAATAATGTAAATAGTGTACATAATACCTCATCTCAGAAATATAGACAGATACTGAAAGGCCGAAACGTTGTAATAAATATGGTGACAAAAATGAGGACAATAGTCCGAATAATGTAAATAGTGTACATAATACCTCATCTCAGAAATATAGACAGATAATGAAAGGCCGAAACGTTGTAATAAATATGGTGACAAAATGAGGACAATAGTCCGAATAATGTAAATAGTGTACATAATACCTCATCTCAGAAATATAGACAGATACTGAAAGGCCGAAACGTTGCAATAAATATGGTGACAAAAATGAGGACAATAGTCCGAATAATGTAAATAGTGTACATAATACGTCATCTCAGAAATATAGACAGATACTGAAAGGCCGAAACGTTGCAATAAATATGGTGACAAAAATGAGGACAATAGTCCGAATAATGTAAATAGTGTACATAATACCTCATCTCAGAAATATAGACAGATACTGAAAGGCCGAAACGTTGTAATAAATATGGTGACAAAAATGAGGACAATAGTCCGAATAATGTAAATAGTGTACATAATACCTCATCTCAGACATATAGACAGATACTGAAAGGCCGAAACGTTGTAATAAATATGGTGACAAAGATGAGGACAATAGTCCGAATAATGTAAATAGTGTACATAATACCTCATCTCAGAAATATAGACAGATACTGAAAGGCCGAAACGTTGTAATAAATATGGTGACAAAAATGAGGACAATATTCCGAATAATGTAAATAATGTACATAATAATTACTCATCTCAGAAATATAGACAGATACTGAAAGGCCGAAACGTTGTAATAAATATGGTGACAAAGATGAGGACAATAGTCCGAATAATGTAAATAGGGTACATAATGCCTCATCTCAGAAATATAGACAGATACTGAAAGGCCGAAACGTTGTAATAAATATGGTGACAAAAATGAGGACAATAGTCCGAATAATGTAAATAGTGTACATAATACCTCATCTCAGAAATATAGACAGATACTGAAAGGCCGAAACGTTGCAATAAATATGGTGACAAAAATGAGGACA
This sequence comes from Acanthosepion pharaonis, assembly GCA_903632075.3. Lineage (NCBI taxonomy): Eukaryota > Metazoa > Mollusca > Cephalopoda > Sepiida > Sepiidae > Acanthosepion > Acanthosepion pharaonis. The sequence goes on along the minus strand of CAHIKZ030004180.1, from coordinate 2,449,949 downwards.
ATAGTCCGAATAATGTAAATAGTGTACATAATACGTCATCTCAGAAATATAGACAGATACTGAAAGGCCGAAATGTTGCAATAAATATGGTGACAAAAATGAGGACAATAGTCCGAATAATGTAAATAGAGTACATAATACCTCATCTCAGAAATATAGACAGATACTGAAAGGCCGAAACGTTGCAATAAATATGGTGACAAAATGAGGACAATAGTCCGAATAATGTAAATAGTGTACATAATACCTCATCTCAGAAATATAGACAGATACTGAAAGGCCGAAACGTTGCAATAAATATGGTGACAAAATGAGGACAATAGTCCGAATAATGTAAATAGTGTACATAATACCTCATCTCAGAAATATAGACAGATACTGAAAGGCCGAAACGTTGCAATAAATATGGTGACAAAAATGAGGACAATAGTCCGAATAATGTAAATAGTGTACATAATACCTCATCTCAGAAATATAGACAGATACTGAAAGGCCGAAACGTTGCAATAAATATGGTGACAAAAATGAGGACAATAGTCCGAATAATGTAAATAGTGTACATAATACGTCATCTCAGAAATATAGACAGATACTGAAAGGCCGAAACGTTACAATAAATATGGTGACAAAATGAGGACAATAGTCCGAATAATGTAAATAATATACATAATACCTCATCTCAGAAATATAGACAGATACTGAAAGGCCGAAACGTTGCAATAAATATGGTGACAAAAATGAGGACAATAGTCCGAATAATGTAAATAATGTACATAATACCTCATCTCAGAAATATAGACAGATACTGAAAGGCCGAAACGTTGCAATAAATATGGTGACAAAAATGAGGACAATAGTCCGAATAATGTAAATAATGTACATAATACCTCATCTCAGAAATATAGACAGATACTAAAAGGCCGAAACGTTGCAATAAATATGGTGACAAAAATGAGGACAATAGTCCGAATAATGTAAATAATGTACATAATACCTCATCTCAGAAATATAGACAGATACTGAAAGGCCGAAACGTTGTCATAAATATGGTGACAAAGATGAGGACAATAGTCCGAATAATGTAAATAGTGTACATAATACCTCACCTCAGAAATATAGACAGAACCTGAAAAAGGCCGGAGCGTACAACGACCAAAACGTTGTGATAAATATGGCGACATAGATGAGGACAATAGTCCGAATAATATAAATAGTGTACATGATACCTCATCTCAGATATATAGACAGATGCCTGAAAATGTCGCTAAAATCTCCTGGTTTTAACGATTTTCAATCAAATTCTTCCAGTCATTTTAAATTCGGGTTGAAATACAGAAAAAAAGTATTTTTCTGTTTGGAAATAATATATTTAATCTATTATTTTCAGATTAAAACTAAAATAAAAGCTACAAATTTTTAAACTTATTTTAATCATTAGATATCGCGTTTCTCTGGAGATATCTATGTTACAAGCTAATAAATGTTAACTGTGTTTTATTTTTCTTTTGAAAATGCTCTAAACATTTTCCACACGTTTTCATAGATAACATGAGAAAATATAGTCATAAATATAAGCCCAATTCATGAATAGTGAACAGCCCTGATTTTTTTTGTGAAAAACTTGATTTTTTCATATAGCTCGTGTATAATGCGAACCCCACCTCTTGACCAAAATAGTGGGCCTACCGTAGTCAAATATTGCACGACATATTTTATGGCAAATAAATGGTTTTCATTCTTTTTCTTTTCTTTTTTTTTTTTTTTTTTTCAAAGCTAATGGAAAATGGTGAGAAAACCCACTCATCGTAAAATATCTAATACGAAGATTTAGACTGTTTACATTATTCGGACTATTGTTCTCAAACTGAACCCCTTATTTCACTCACTGGAGTAGACTGTTCTAATTCCACGTGCCATGTTTAATGGATGTCAGTTATCAGTTATCTCGTGTTAATTCCCCTCTGCAAGTTCTCCACTGCCTTAACCGGGTATTGAACTCACACTCTTTGGGTACTCTCACTGGATCTAACCAAGGCCTTCATCCACTGTGCCATGTGTCCTTAAGACATGGCATGTGGAACTAGAACAGTGAGCGAAATAAAGGGTTCAGTTCGACATTCCAACCACCTGAAGAAGGCCGGAGCGTACAACGGCCGAAACGTTGTGGTAAATATGGCGACAAAGATGAGGACAATAGTCCGAATAACGTAAATAGTGTATATAATACTTCATCTCAGAAATATAAACAGATAACGAAAATTTAGATACCGTGTCTGACTACGGTAGCTCTTTTACCTACCTAGCCTAAGTTTATTTCATTTTGCTGCTACATGAAGAGAAACTCCACCTTACATGCCGCTTAAAATCGTTAAGTACCTTATATAAATGAAGAATTAATAGATTTTTTTCCTATCTCAAATTCGCCTTCATCTTCGTTTCCCAAGTTTTTATATCGTTAAGGTATTGTGTCTCTAATAACAACCTTTGTGTACACAATGTGGGATGTTTTACCTGCACACATATCGGGTTGTGATCATTTAAGTAATTCTAAGTAAAATATCGTTTTTGCTATTATAAAAAAAAAGACATGTTAGACAGAGATACATTTGAAAACTCGGCCCGAAGAAATTTTGAATTTTATTACTTTTTTAGCGCTAATTCTAAAATAATCTACATTAACTCAATCTATTTTTTAAATACTGAATTTCACTTTATACAATGCTTGAGAGCTACTCAAGGTAGAGGATTACAATCGAAATCGTAATTCTGAATAAGGCGTATATGAAGAGAAAAGAATAATGAGAATGAACAGAAAGATGACGACTGAAATTTGACCTGAAGAGGTCAGAAAACAAGTGGTAAGGCCGTATCACGTTGAAACACCGGTCACCGAAGTTTACCAACGTCGGCCTTGGTCAGTAACTTGATGGTTTGATGTGCGCTGGTGTAATGAATAACGGATCGGTACTTGAAATTAGAGAGCTCAGTTTCAATTCCAATCGGGTTTACGATATTAACTTACGCGCAAATACCGTTGGAGAAGATATGAATCTGCTGTAGAGTAGTTAGGGCCACTTTAGTACTCTACTAGAAGGTCTGACTCATAGTCTTAAGTAGTCTACGATTAAGGACTTCAGACACCTCAAGCCAGAGAGGGAGAACCTGACACGAGTCGCCACGGAAAGGCGGGCCCGCAGAGAGCAAAGTGACAGATCCATCATACCTAAGACGGAACAAATATGTGACCTCTGCAACAGAGATGTGCGCTCCCGCATCGGCCTCTATAGACACAGACGTCGATGCACAATCCAAGCACACGACTAAGATGCGACCCATATCTGTATAAAAAAAATATTACAACCACTTTATAATATCGATTGTTTTTGTAGAGTAGCTAGCACCCCTTCAGCACTCTACCAAATGGCTTGGCTCATAGCCTTAAATAGTCTACAATTAAGGACTTCAACAGTTGATTAATAAGTTGATACTAAGCTGATTATGTATTGAATATGACAATAAAGACGAAAACAACAGACCGAACGATATAAATAGTGTAAATATTTACACTACTTCATTTCAAAAATATAGACAGATACTAAAATTCAAATTCAAATGGGTAACATATGAAAATCATTGAGAAAATAAAGATATAATCATGTATCTGATCTTCCACTGTACCTTAAGCAAAAGGTTAGGAAAGAAACTGCATATGTATTTGTCTTTGTGTTTATACAAATACAACCTTATTTCTTTAACTCGAGTCATGTTCTTAAATATCCTCGTGAGATTGAGGCTTACATATGGATGTCATGCATGTTTCTAAACCCATTCAGAAATATATAAATTGTTTGCTGTATAAAAAATATACAACCAATTTATAATATCAGTTGCTGTTGTAGAGTAGCTATCATCCCTTTCAGCACTCTACCAAATGGCATGGCTCATAGCATTAAACAGCCAACGATTAAAGACTTTAACAGTTGATGCTAAGCTGATTAATATTCTGACTGATCTTACTTCGTTCGGCTATACAACATTTGACCCTCATCCATTCCTTGTAAGTTGTCTTGTTAATTGTTTTGTAACTTATTGTTCTGTATTTTTTGTATGTATCCGTTAGCACCAGATACTGATGCTGAGTAAATATATTAAGCACTTTTTTACCTCGACGATACAACAAAATCCAACTCTTCCCCGCTAGCTATGGGTTAATTAATAGGAAATGTATCAGTAAGTCATTTCCGGCCTTAAATAACCTGTAAAAGGTTGATAATCCATAAATAACAACCAATCAGTCAATAAATGTTAGGCACAAATGAAAAGATGCTCACATCAAAATTTAGTTACTCTGTGCTTTCAAATGTCGCCCAGCCTGACGAATTATGCTTTGTAACATTCTTACGCGAACTGAGACATATTTTTAAAAATGTATCAATCCCCATTGGTAGATTAACCCTTCGAGCCCTGACCAACGCTTTACCGATGGTAGAGGAAAATAACGTATTGCTCAGCCACCGGTTGAACGGTGGCAGAGGAAAATAACTTAATGCCCAGTTACCGGTTGAACGGTGAGTAAACTATTTTTTATATCTCGTGTGAAATATTACATACCAATTATTTGCGAATTTTGACTCAGGAGTTCAGGCAGAAGGGTTAAATTTGTTTAAGGAACGCAGGGCTCAAAAGGTTAGGGTCAGTCTTGACACGAAATATAAATATATATATATATATATATATATATATATATATATATATATATATATATATATATATCTTAGACGCGATAGAGACGGTAAACAGACTATAACGACAAAAAGGAGACCAATTTTAATATTTTTCTTATTTTCTAGATCATTTCAAGCAGAGACTCATAGGAATATGTTGACGCTCTCGGAATTTCCACAACTCCACAGACAATTAGTTCGATTTCTTCTTTTCTGAGAGGGACATAGACAATTTTTTTTTTTTAAGATTAGTAATTGGATTTAGATGAGGGTTATCCTTTTATTTCTTGCCTTTAATGAGATACCGCCTTGAGACTAAATACAAACAGTTGTCACCAAAAAACAAACAATTACCTTAGCCTCTCAAATATTTCCTTTAAATTGTGACAAACCTTTTTCAGACACCATTATTATTATTATTATTATTATTATTATTATTATTATTATTATTATTTCAGTAATCGTGTGTTCACATTGGTACGGATCGATTTCTTTCCTTGGAGATAAAGTGACAGCAATCCTCTTCCACGCGGTAGTACTTAGGATTTTAGTGGTTTTTAAGCCGCGTCGTTTTTTGTTTTTTTTTTTTTTTTTTTTGTTTTTTTTTTTTGTTTGTTTTTTTTTTTGCTACTCCACACCGTTCCTCCGACTTTTCATTCCTTACATACTTTTCTATCTGTCCCCAGTACTCCGATAACGATTTGCATGACAGTCACCTTCGTGTTCCACAACTCCAGTATTCTGTTTTGGAATTGGCGTGTTTATTTTTCTGAGACAGATTTTGGTCATTGCATTCTTCTTCAGAATTTGGGCGCTCATAGCTCTCCACATCTTCCTATCCCTCTGTAACGCTTAGCAATGTTTGTGTTTTTACTTTACCTCTATCCGTTTACACAAGCTCGTACGTAGTTTACACGCTGCTTTTCTTCTTTCCATATTGATGTCCTGTGAGTGTCAAACTTTCCAAGCATTCTTTTCTCATGTTATGAACTAGAAATTTCAACTGCCTATTTCTTATTTTAAGTATACATGTCTTTTTATTTTTCATTTTCCTTAAAACTTCCGTGTTGCTTACATAGTATTCTCAGTATCCTTCTGTAGAACAACAGCTCTGTTGTCTTATGACTCTTCTTTAACTGTAAGGGAAATCTCTAACATTCAAGAGATTGATATTAAATTGGTTTTCTTCATTATTTTCTTTGTTTCTCATAGTCATCCGTTAACAACTGACACTACTGTCACTTTCGTACCTTCATCAATTCTCTGGCATTGTCGGGATGTTTTTTTTTAATTTTCTTTCCCCAAAGATTTAACAAACCAGCCCCCACCAAAAAACGAGGTAATTAAAGGATGGCTTTCCCTTGACACCGCTATTATTGACCCTCTACTGGCACTTTCTATGGTTTTTATTATTATTATTATCATTATTATTTTAATTATTATTATTATTATTGATATCTTTAACACTCTTTTCGTTTTAAAGATCTTGCACTATAGGTTTGCTAAATATCTGCAAAGACAAGCAACGTGGACATCTTAAGCGATGGTATACTGAACATTCTTCCGATTTACTTATTAGAGGATATTAACGTCGGTGTTACAGACCCCATCATTATAATTATTTACATTACTTAGATGCAGACCAGGTCCCCTATCTTGATAGTTATATCTCAATATTTCAGTCGTTATGGCCGGCGATCTTTATCCGCTGCCTTTCTCTCCTGGATAACCTTTAGGGAATTTCGAACTCGTTAGGCAAACATTTGAAGCGATGGGATATTAGATTTTATTAAGATTCTCACAATGAACATTATCTGCGGTCGTATGGATGATAAACTAGATAATAATGGTCTTTATGTCTTACATTCCGCTAATTTATTCAAGAGTTTGGCGTACAATGAAAAGCTTTACGGTAATCTAACCAAGTTTTGCAGAGATTTCTACCTTTTGTCCTGCAATATTCCAGCATCATTTTATTTATTATTAGTTGATCTTATATAAACCTCTTCGACACCCGTTCTATTCCAGAGGAAGAATGTTATTTTCATCAAGAAAAGAGAAAGCAATTCTCGCCAGGACTGACGTGATCAATTTATATGTGATGAACAGACATGTTATTGGTCTATCATTTTCTGGATCATCTGTTTCACCCGTTTTTGGTAGGAGATATTTAATACCTTTAGTGAGCCATTCTGGAAGTTAATTGGGATTATTAATTAGCGTTGATGGAATTTGTGCAAGAGTTTTATGAATTGATGACAGATGATAGAACAAAAGTTGGTTACCTTTTCATTTCCTGGGGATTTCCATTTTGAGGACTTTGTTTGAACTTGCTTAATATTATTCCTGGTTATATTTTTCCATTCTTGTACAGGTTTATCCTTCATTCTTTCTTGTTCCCGTCTAATCCACTCTGCATTGAGCTTATATTCCTTTGGATGGCACTACATATTCTCCCAAAATGTTTTCACATCTTCAATACGTGATGGCTTTTTGATATCTAAACTTCTTTTCCAATTTCTGTGTAAAATTCTTAAGGTCCGTTTGGAATATCTTATTTTGTTGACAGAACCTACAACGCATTTCATATCGTATTATTATTATCATTATTATCATTATTATTATTATTATCATTATTATTATTATTATTGTTATTATTATTATTTGTAATGTACGGTCGCCGTTAATGATTAAGTATAACTCAAGACTTCAATGTTAAAATAAAACAGTTTTTAATTACAACCGCAAATAAATACTTAACAAGAACAAAGAAGTAAAAGTCAACCAAAGATAATTAACCATTTCAGTAAATACCTTGTTAGTAGCGCGGCTCGGCGTAACGTCCGGTAAATCCTAAACCAAAAGCCATACCATCGGCGCACAATAATTCACACTAATTCGACTGAATAGTTCCACTCAATAGTCACTTAATAATCACTCAGCAATCACTTCTGGCACAGCTTCTGGCGGAAAAAAAACACATATATTCATAAGGCCAGAGTGTCACGCCCGAACCTCAATGTCGGTACTTACTTATTTTCTTCCTATATTAAATTATTATTATTATTGGTATTATTATTATTGTTGTTGTTGTTGTTGTTTTATTTCCTTTGATTTCTCTTGTGTACACATTTTTCCAGGTCCCACCCAGGAGATCTAAGGTCAGAAATAGGATAATGACATTTTTCCACAGGACAATTAAAAAGAAAGAGTTACAACAACTCATATTTTACATAGATAAAGCCCTTCGTATGGTGTGGGCTGTACTCGTGAGACGTAATTTTTTTTTTGTATTTCTTTAAGGCATGGGCTTCCAGGAATCCCTTTAATGAGTTTACTGAAATCTTTTCCAACCAATCCTAGGGCTCCAACTACATTGTTGATGTTCCCATGTGCCACATTTTCGAGATTTCGAGTTCAAGATCCTTGTATTTTGATAGTATTTTAGAAGATCTTCAAGTATGCATTGCAGTCTGCAGGGACTGCTATATCAATAAGGAGGCAATTTTTTGTGTGCTGTCTCTAATAACAATGTCTGGGCGGTTGGTTTTGATTGTTCTGTCTGTGTGTATTGTGTAGTCCCATAAAACTTTTAGAGATCCTATCTCCGTAACCGGGTCTGGGTGGTGTTCATATCAATTTCTTTCAGTTTCCTTTCCGTAGAAGTTACAAATTTTCCAGTGCAGATATTGGCCCACTCTGTCATGCCGGTGTCAATATCGTGCAACCTGATACAAGATGATCAATTGTTTCTGGATATTTATCACAGAATCTGCATTTTGGGCTAACACAATTTTTTAGCATGTGTGCTTGATAATTTCTAGTTAACAAGCATTGGTCCTGAGCAGCAAGGATAAAACCTTCGGTTTCAGCTTCCAGCCTTGCACTACGCAGTCACTGATGGGTACGAGGGGTTTGTCTACATTAGCTTGTTTCGTACGGGGAGAGTATTGACCGGGAAGCGGTTTATCTTGCCATTGTCTCTGTATTTGGTCGGTTGCATTTGATTTGGGCTTTCTTCTTTAAGTATTTCGCAGCTCCATTCGGTGTATTGTGCGTTACTTGTATTTCTACACCCATTTGAAACTCTATTTTGAACTCGTTGACTTCCTGTATTACGGAAAAAAGTCACTTACTACTTTCATGTTCTCTGACACATATCATTATCCAGTCTTCTGTACTTTCCAGGTATCTTTGAAGGCCAGTTGTTGTAGTTTTGTAAGACAGTTCTAGTTGAACTAATCCTCTGCCTCCTTCGGATCTGGGAGCATATAAACCATCAACATCAACCTTGGGATGATGTATGCGGTAGCAAGTGAGAAGCTTTCTCGTTTTGGCGTCCATTCGCTTAATGTCAGCTATGGTCCATTTAAGGATGTTCAACCGTATTACACCACAGGGACAGATTGTTTATGACTGTTTTTTTTTTAATTCTGCCCGGTATTCAGTATCTGACGCACACGCCTGTAGTACTGCTTTCTCACCTTTCTTGCCTTCTGCTTCATTTGAGTATTCTGTATTATTATTATTATTATTATTATTATTTCCATACAGTTAGTAACGTCATAGTCCACATGCGGTCAGGTGAGTGCAAACTCTTCAATATTTAATCATACTTTTTTTACTTTAATATAATTTATCATTGTTAGAATATAAAAACCAATAATCTGTGATGTTATTCGGTGGACATCAAGAGACATTATTCGTTCAATTGTTTTAAATATCATTATTAAAATACGGAGTTTTCCGGTATTGATATTCTGGAATGTTTCGGAAACTAGCGTGGCCATGATTTTTTTTTTTAATTCTGTAATACGATGGCTGTCTACGACAGTGAAGATGACAACGATTTTTGATGAAGAAAGACGAGATTTCTCTGTCGACGAAGACAACGTTATCCCAGATGACGAAGACATCTATTCTGCAAACAATACAGGTGAAACTGCCATGACAACATTCTTTTATAGTACTGAAACAATCGAATATTTTTTTAAGGAAATGCAAATTGTTTAGATATAAAACTCTTTGTTAAATGTATGACAGATACAAATTCTTTTCAGTTATACCGTCCGGAATATGGCGTCACCCGTGGTTGGAAAAAGATTTTAATATACAGGGTTATTCAAAAAGAGTATTTATTTCGCCTGGATAAACATTACGTCTCACCCAGGGATTTTCAACATTGGCGTGTATGACCTCTTGGGACCGATGTGAACACCTAAACTTAAATATTCAGTAACCGTTATGGGAGGCGTTCTAATTTTAAATGCATCTGAAAATGATTTAACCATTTGGATCTTGTTTAAGTATATACATGTATATACATTGTATGTACATGTATATACATGTATATACATTTAACTATATATTTGCCTGGGTACATTATTCGGACTATTGTCCTTATCTTTGTCGCCATATTTATTACAACGTTTCGGCCTTTCAGTATCTGTCTATATTTCTGAGATGAGGTATTATGTACATTATTTATATTATTCGGGCTGTTGTCCTCATCTTTGTCGCCATATTTATTACAACGTTTCGGACGTTGTACGCTCCGGCCTTCTTCTTTGGTTGGAATTTCGCTCACTGGGTAGACTGTTCTAGTTCCACAGGCCATGTTTAATGGATGTCAGTTATCAGTTATCTCCTGTAAATTTCGAAAATTTAATAAAAGCAAATGCTAAGAGACTGAAATTAATTCAACACATTACTACGTAGGAAAAGATGAAAATTTCTTGTTTCAAAATGTAGTACACAAAACGACTTTTTCTGGTGGTATGGCTATTTTAAATGTTGACACAAGTTATATACAATTTAAATTTATACAAATTCTGAAAAAAAGTGAATATTGAGAAAAAACATTTTTATGAATACGAGGAAAGAGGGTGAATTTTTTAACAAATTCGGGACGTGATATAGCAAAACAGAGTATAAAATAGTGACCAGCGCACCTACATTACAGAGAACTGTCAAAAGTAAAAAAAAAATCATTTATTCCTCAGTGAATTAATTACGTCCTTAAAACAACCCCATTAAGTAACCCTCTAGTGGATTTTGAAGAAACAGATTATAAAAAAAAAAGGTAACGGGAAGAAACGCATAGACATGTTGACAGTAAAGATTTTCACACTAATTCGACTGGATAGTTCCACTCAATAGTCACTTAGTAATTCCTACTAGTATACACTAGGCGGAAAACATATATTCATAGATCCAGAGTGTCACGCTCGAACCTTGGTGTCGGTAGTTACTCCTTTTATTCCTATATGACATCATCATCATCATCATTATTATTATTATCATTTCTATACAAGTATTAATGTCATAGTCCACATGCGGTCGGGTGAATGCAAGTCTCTTCAATATTTAATCATTCTCTTTTGTCTAATTTATAATTTATCATTGTTAGAATATAAAAACCAATAATCTGTGATGTCTTTCGGTGGACATTATATGACACTATTCTTTCAATTATTTTACATATCATTATCAAAATCTCAAACGATTTGAGTATTTATTTTGCCTGGATAAACATTACGTCTCACCCAGGGATTTTCAACATTGGCGCGTATGACCTCTTGGGACCGATGTGAACACCTAAACCTAAATATTCGGTAACCGTTATGGGAGGCGTTCTAATTTTAAATGCATCTGAAAATTAGTTAACCATTTGGATCTTGTTTAAGTATATACATGTATATACATTGTATGTACATGTATATACATGTATATACTTGTATATACATTTAACTCTATATTTGCCTGGGTACATTATTCGGACTATTGTTCTGATCTTTGTCGCCATATTTATTACAACGTTTCGGCCTTTCAGTATCTGTCTATATTTCTGAGATGAGGTAATATGTACATTATTTACATTATTCGGATTATTGTCCTCATCTTTCTCGCCATATTTATTACAACGTTTCGGACGTTGTACTCCGGCCTTCTTGTTTGGTTGGAATTTCGCTCACTGGGGTATACTGTTCTAGTTCCACGGGCCATGTTTAATGGATGTCAGTTATCAGTTATCTCCTGTTAATTTCCCTCTGAAAGTTCTCCACTGCCTTAACCGGGTCTTTGGGTCCTATCACGGGATTTAACCAACGCCTTTATCCACTGTGCCATGTGTCTTTGAGGACATCTGTGTATGAATTTCTGAGTATTATAAACCTAATGCCTTCAGCAAACATTTTTACCAGTGCTCATATTGCAATTTTTTGCTGTTATCATTTCATGTTTTTACCAGTGTCAGTTCAATATCTTGTTAAGGGAGTGGAGAACTTTCAGAGGGAAATTACCAGGAGATAACTGATAACTGACATCCATTAAACATGACACGTGGAACTAGAAAAGTCTACAGTGAGCGAAATAAAGCGTTAAGTTCGACATTCCAAGAAGAAGGCCGGAGCGTACAACGGCCGAAACGTTGTAATAAACGTTTCGACAAAGATGAGGACAATAGTCTGAATAATGTAAATAATGTACATAATACCTCATCTCAGAAATATATACAGATACTGAAAGGCCGAAACTTTGTAATAAATATGGCGACAAAGACGAGGACAATAGTCCGAATAATGCAAATAGTGTACATAATACCTCATCTCAGAAATATAGACAGATACTGAAAGGCCGAAACGTTGTAATAAATATGGCGACAAAGATGAGGACAATAGTCTGAATAATGTAAATAATGTACATAATACCTCATCTCAGAAATATAGAGAGATTTGTCTGCAGGGTGCAGGCGAGTATCAGAACAAAGAATAATGTGACAAAATGGATAAGGTGTCCAAACGAAGTGATTCGCCTGCTTATAACAGACTTCTTCAGGTAGGAATGATAGACAACTGAATTTTCATGGTTATTTTATAGTCGTATGACTCGCGAGAAACTTATTCCATTATTAACTTCAGAATTATGATTCATCCAAAAATTAAAATCACAAAACCGTGAAATTTGCCTAAAATTAACGGTAAGAAAACTTCTCCAAACCATTTACTGCCAAATAAAAAACAATATGAACATCCTCTACGTGTACTAATGCTATAATTTTTAACAGGGGTTGTAGCTATTCGGCTGAGTGGCTTTCTCGCTAAATTCTTCGGTTATGTGACGCGTAATATCTGCTGCTGACTCACAAAGTCCGACTATGATTTTGAGCGGTAGAAACGTTGTTATACAGAAAGCTGATGGGAATGCCATTGACTAAACATGTAAGCAACAACGAAGTTTTCGGAAAAATGGAAACAAAAAGAACATTTATATTTCAGATCCGTATATTTTTGCCTGGATAGCATTAGGCTGTACAGCATGGCTCGAATGTCTTGTCCCCCCCACCCTACATAATAAAATGTTCTACTTTAGATGCCTGATACGAAAATGATGCTGTTCCTACAGACCTTCTCGATGTGTGACAGCGTTAATAAAAGTGAATAAATTGAATCCATTTCATTTGCTTTGTATTACTGTCTAACTTATTTTTTCCATTGTTCTGGTTACTTTTTGAAGGTGGGGATGACAAAACTTTCGGAAGATTCTGTATTGAAAGTATCGGTTTATGTCGCGAGATAAAGGTTTAGTCAAAATTCTGTCCTTTGATGGTGAGATTAGGATGACCTCTCCATGGAGCAGACCTGGGCGATGATATATAGAGGCCGAGCACTGCTCAGATCACATGGTTGTTGGTGTTGACAGCCAACTGCATTAGCACTTTCATATCCTTTTCTTTCACAGTGGTGTTATAAAAGCCTCGGAGAATTCCAGTAAGATATCTTTAATCATTTCTAAAATATAACGGTTCAAAGCTTCATCTAACAAATGGACAATTTTGCAGTTACACCCGATAATTTTCTATTACAGAATTTTGTGGGTTATGATCAAGGAGAGAGATTCCAGAATACTTATCAGTTGAAAGGCGCAGTTCAGAGAACCTTTGCAACAATCAACAATTTCGTAAAATACATGGGCATGGGGCTGTCACGAAAATGATGGTGACCATACAGACCTTCTCGATGTGTGACTGGGACAATGACAGTGAATAAATTGAATCCATTTCATGTGCTTTGTATTACTGTCTAACTTGTTGTTCTATTGTTCTCATTAACTTGTGGTAGAATTAACCAGACTTTCATACCACCCTGTAAAACAAACGTGACTAAATGTATAAGCTGTCCAGCAAACGCGTTTCATCTCTTTATAACAGGTGTTTCATTAACTAACGAAGAGCTGGCGGGAAATAGATGCAGTCATACTTTTCCCAATGGTATTTGCGCGTTAATAATTATAAAGAACCCAGATGAAACTGGAACTCGGCTCTCCAATTAATAACTCCGAGCCATTATCTATTATATCACTCTCACATCCAGTCTCACAACTCCTGGGACTCCCAAGCGATTACCCATCTAGGTACTGAAACAAGTTCGACGTTGCTTAACTTCGGTGTTCGTATAGGACCGGTTTTGAAACCTATGTCCGTAATCTATTTAGATCAAGCTTAGAGCACCTGATACGCCCAAGAGGTCACCCATCTCGGTACTGATCAGGCTCGACGTTGCTTAACTTCGGTGATTGTACAGAAACCGGTGTTTGAACGTGATGCGGTCGTAAGCCCTTTATACCCCCTGCAGATCCAAGCTTTCACAACCTGGTATTTCCAAGCGGTTATCCTTCTAGGTACTGACAAGGATCGACATTGTTTAACGTCGTTGATCGTACCGGAACCGGTATTTCAACGTGATGTGGCCGTAAACCCGTTTTACTTCGTTGTTAATTTACGTTCACCAAAGAGAGGACATGTTTTAACAACGCCAATTGTCAAATTAGATTTCAGTCTCGCCAGCTAACCACTAGAGAGAAGAAAAACGCCATGATTGCTGTTGAATTGTTTATGGAACCGACAGAAGAGTAAAAGAAGGAAACAGACGGGAAAGAAATCAATCATGTGAGCGATTTTCCTTCTGCATATAAAAGATAAGCCAAATGTTTGGAGACATTGTTTGGATTTCGAAGCAGCGCCTAAAAATTGATGTTTACGTGACTTTCCCAAAATTAATTTTCTAGCACACTTTGGGCCAGAGAGATTTTCCTCTTCCTGATTCCTTTCTTCAAGAATAATAATAAGGAAATTAAGTAAGTGCTACATAATTTCTACTTAAACTTAAAAAAATAGCTGTGTTTAGCCAAATAGAAGTTACTTAAACCAAAGCAGGTATGAAACATACAAATTATTAAAACCAGAAAGTAGTACAATAACTGGGTGTAACAGCAAAATTGTCTACTTCTAAGATACGATGGTTCAAAGTTTCATCTAACAATTGGACAATTGTGCTGTAACACGATTTGGAAAATTTTGCTGTTTCAAACTGCATATATATATATATATATATATATATAAAATAGAGAAATTATTTTAAGTCATTTTTATGTTTATACATTCTTTTTTATAGATACAAATAATTAAGTAAATGCTCTGTTTATAATAAACAGTATTAACAATATTTACCGGCCTGAATGTCCGAGAAATTTTCATAGAAAATATGCGTCCTCCGACAGGAATCGATCCTGTATCCTATACAGAACCGTCATATAGCCTAACGTGCTTTTACCGATTTCGCCACAGAGGAGCGCTTCGGATTGCAAGGTCGATTTTACTGTTACTTATAAACAGAGCATTTACTTAAATATTTGTATCTATAAAAAAAAAAAAGAATGTATAAAGATAAAAATGTCTTAAAATAATTGTCGTATTTTATCCATTTCATAATATGTGACGTCATTTGTTTACATTTGGATACGCATCGAGCAGATATGAATGTACGTGAGAAAATCATGGAAAATTGTAGTTTAAAAACAGTAAAATCGTTATGAGCAGTAGGACAAGGTCAATATCCATCTGTAGATTGCATAAAGGATTCAGTTCGGAATACACCTGATGGGGCCAGAGGGCATAATGATCGAAACGTTGTGATAACAATATCGAAGATGGCGACAATAGTACGAACG
Source organism: Acanthosepion pharaonis (assembly GCA_903632075.3). Classification (NCBI taxonomy): domain Eukaryota; kingdom Metazoa; phylum Mollusca; class Cephalopoda; order Sepiida; family Sepiidae; genus Acanthosepion; species Acanthosepion pharaonis. Next base: position 2,434,218 of record CAHIKZ030004180.1, on the reverse strand, counting down.
TAAATGATATTATAATAATTATATTATTGTAAATTATATTATATTATAATAATTATATTATTATAAATAATATATTATATATTTGTAATAATTAAGCATTTCGAAAGAAATTATGTTTTACTTCCACCAAAAACAAAAATAAAAGACAAGATATCCCCAGCCATGGCAAGTGAAACGATTACATCAGTCACACAACTAAATGCCTATCCAGACGCCTTACCTTAACCCTCTCTGATCCCAGCTCTATTAGAATCCATTTGACACAGACACAAACCTACCAGATTCAATTCGAAATATACTAGTAGAAAACTAAAATATAATAACCTCATTCATCTGTATAAAGGAACAGTGGATTGCGAAAATATAATAAAAGCAAATACTAAAAGACAAAACACATTCAACACTAAAAGACAAAACACATTCAACACTAAAAGACAAAACACATTCAACACTAAAAGACAAAACACATTCAACACATTACTCGATAGGAAAAAGTTCAAAGTTTATTATTTTAATGTTGTTCAACTAGTATTCATTTAACATGCGCACCATTTGTTGTTCGACAAACGACAAAAAGGTGTTCCACTTCTTGTCACACTCAAATCAATTGATCTGTGGATATTGACTTTATTGCTTAAACAATTTCAAATCTCAATATCTTCAAGAGCAGCAGGCATAGGTGTTACAAACACTCTTTCTTTAATATACCCCCACAGATAAAAATCGCAGTACACAAAACAACTTTTCTTGTGGTGTGGCTATTTTAACGCTTGACACAAATTATAACAATTTCAATTTATACAAAATCTGAAAACAACAACAAAAAGAAACATTTAAACAAGATTGAAAAAAAAAATTAAATAAAAATGCATTTATTTTAATAACTTTAACATTTTCCGATCCAATAATGTCTTTCTGTCTCTTAGCATTTGTCTTTATTACTCTACTCTTTGTTTTTGAATAACCCCGCATATATATATATATATATATATATATATATATATATATATATATATATATATATATATATATATATATATATATATATAAATAAAAAGAAAAAAGAGAACAGTAATATAAAATCCGGTGTTCTTATAGATATTTTATTTTTTTTATATTTTTTTTTTTTTTTTTACAAAATATGTTGTTTATATGCTATTTTTATAGATACAAATATTTAAGTAAATGCTCTGCTTATAATAAACAATGTTAACATCCTTTACCGGCCTGAATATCCGAGAATATGATATATATGAACGAGATATGAGCGTTCGAGAAAAACCATGGGAAATTGCTAGTTTAAAAGCAGTAATTCGACCTTGTAAATGTTGTTAATACTGTTTATTATGAACAGACCATTTACTTAAATATTTGTATCTATAAAATTACTGCATAAATATATTAAAATAATAGTCGGACTTAGTCCGTTTCATAATATATGACATCATATATATAAATACATATAGACAGAATATAATATATATATATATAATTCAAATATATGTCCCTGTCAAAGCGTGAGAATCTCTATTTTACACACCCAACTCTATTAATGCAACAAAAATGAATGAAGAAAGAAAGAAAGAAAGAAAGAAAGAAAGAAAGAAAGGAAGGAAGAAAGACAGAAAGAAAGGAAGGAAGAAATAAATCAAGGAAGAAAGAAAGAACGTAAGGAAGGAAGGAAGAAAGAAAGAAAGAAAGAAAGGAAGGAAGAAAGACAGAAAGAAGGGAAGGAAGGAAGGAAGAAAGAAAGAAAGAAAGAAAGAATAAAAATGAAAAAGAAAAGAAGAAAGATAAGTGTGGTTTCAAATGTTCCATTTATTAAGTATGAAATGATAAAATCAACTGTAAGTTGCTAAGCTTTTTGGAGAAGTAGCAGTAGTAAGCGGAGTTACTTCTCATAGCGAAACTTTAGTCGGATTAAAAAGAAAAAAGAAAGATCTTTAAACTGCAGTCAATTTTCTTCGTCTTTAACAAGACAAACAATTCTGTTTTTTGGTGCAGACTTTTTTCACTAAAAAGAAAGAAAAGAAAATAAAACGTCCTTCTGTTACCTTTCATCAAAACTAAGTGTAACAATTCTTTTTTTTTTTTTTAAACGAAACCAATGTCCGTTTGGTGCACATGTGACTAATTTGACATACATTACGTTTACAAACACAACATATACGTGCATATATTTTGTTTTTATTATCTACTATCTACGTTTGTGTCATAGCCGTCTGTCGCTGTAGTGACGGGATTTGATTACCCAAGGAAGACTTCCTTGCACGAACCTTTATCATAAGGAGTGGACACTTATCCCTCCGTTACTCTTAATTTCTCACGCTTATGCTTCCTTCTATCGTATGTGTCAAATGGAGGATCTTTACTCGTGGAGAAGCTCCCTCTTTTGCCGCCTGAGGATTGCATGTTTGTATAAACTAACAAAGATGCAGTGCTGACAGTACGGAAACATTTCTCATGATACAATTTAAAGTTTTCGATTTTGTGAAAATGTTTATATATACAGCGTCTGAAAAAAATGTACCCACACTTCAAGAAAAAATAAGGGTATAGATAATTTAATAAAGAATTTGTTCAGACATCACGAATTTAGTACAAGGTAGATGCGGACATTACTATCACAAGAGATGCTCGAAATGGTGACCTTTCACTTCCAGATATTCATGATACTGCCTGGACAACGTTGGCCAAAATGTCCACCTACTCACGTATTTTCAATTTCTTGTCTAGGGACCGCCAATTAAATCCATCTGTCGAGAAAATATCGTAAACAGTGATAGCACAATTTGTTGAGAAAGACAAGTTTTCCTTTCCTGATGTCTATATATATTTTGAGGTCGACTCTGCATATATATATATATATATATATATATATATATATATATATATATATATTGAAAAAATTGAAGTCAGCACTCAGAGGCGACAGACTCTTTCATGCTAAACGCAACCATCAGGCCGATATTTAACCGTCCCCCCACGAGGAATGTATGTGGCACAAGGCCGAGTTTAACGTGGGTTTCTCCGAGCCCGTAGGCTCGGCCAAAAAATAAGCGGGTTCGGGATCTGTCTACCTCCCCGGACGAAACTTTACTCTTCGGCAAAGCTTCGTCCGGGTTCCTCTCTGCCAAAGCAAAGAATTCGACAGAAGTCGCACACAGTCAGAGACTGCGTGTCTACTGACTCAACGCAATCGTCAAGCCAAATGTGTTGTGTTTCTTTCAACTATTTATATATACGGGACAGTGGTGCATTGTGGGTAGTCTATTACATTTTCTGTAGTCTATTCTAACGGTTATTTGTTAATTTAATCTTTATTTTATTTATTTAATTGGTTTAATTTATTTTACTTGATTTTGCTTATTTATTTTTATTTATTCTTTTCAGTTTTCGGGTTTTACGTAACGCAGTAAAATTTTGTTTTCGTGTCTGTATTTTGAGATGAGTTCTGATCGTTTATTTAGTAGTTTGTTTTGGTCTCGGAAGGTAATTATATTTTCATAGGTTCTATCTCTGATATTTAGCAATTTATCCCATAAATATAGTATAACTTAAAACTATATTTATTCATATATATATATATATATATATATATATATATATATATACACTTATATTTGATATGAAAATTAATTTAAATAATTTAAGTAATTCTATTACATTTGCTTGATTTAAAAAGAAATATAGTCTATTAGTAATTAAGTGTAAAACTATTTGAAAGTTATAGTTAAATATAACATATTCTAACCCAAACAACCCTTTTAGAAAGAATATCTAAGTATAAAGAACGAAAAAAATGACGAAAAACTTTTTGCCGTTAAAAAAAAAAAGAAAAACAGACGACATGCATATAACGGATGTCAGAATTTGTTGAACAATACACCCCTACCCTCCCTAAACTTAACCTCTTTTTCGAACGTAACTCATAATTGATACAACAATCGTTAATAAAAATGAACAAGCTACCGCCCCTGTCTGAATGATTACATTTCTCTGTATCCATGGAAACAGGAAATTATGAATTTATATGTGCGTTTAAAACTCAGTAAATTTTAAAATAAGTTATTCCACAATTCGCTTGAATACGAAACAGAACTAATGCCTTTAATTTAATTATATAATTAAATTTGAAGTTTTTAGCTTCACTTTTTGAAACATGGTTATTACTGTGTAGCAAAGAAACCATATTTTAAATCAGTTAATTTATAATATTTATGCTCTGTAAATTTACATTGAGCACTGTTTTGTAAAAATAAAAACAAAAAATATCAATAAGAACAACGGATTATATATCTTACTGTTCTTTCTTTCTTTATATATATATATATATATATATATATATATATATATATATATATATATATCGAAGGAATTCATAGATTTTATTTATAATCGCAAAGCTAAAGCCTGGGTCGCCTTGAATGAAATGGATGTCATCTGTAAATCTGATCTACCAAACAACCCCAAGCGGAGATTCCTTTGGACTATTGCAGAGACCATGTTAATCTATGGTGCCATTGCTTAGACATCGGCTAAAAGCCTAGAGTCTAAGTTTGATGGAATGCTGATAACTGTAGTTAACATCTAAAAACAGCACACAACTTATTCACAACTCTATGGAGTCATCTCTGATAGTTTTACAATCTCAGCCCAAGACAGGACGCGCTTTGCAGAACACTGCATGCGAGCAAAACATGAACTCGCGAGTGATCTACTGTTCTGGATACCTAGCCATGGCGCAAGAGGAGTTGTTTTCACGGCAAACACCTACATTGGCCAGTTGTTTCCCAAATGATCCTCCGACCTTGAGGCAGGGCAGTGATGGTTAGCGTGATAGACTCATAAATAGACTCACGACCGAATAAAAAAAAAAATTATAATCCAATATGATTTATTGTTTCTTTAAACATTGTTTTTAAACAACGTTAATATATATTTAGATTTACCAAGTTGTGCATTATCATGTTGTGCCACAATCATTGGATAAACCAACACATTTCTAAACGTTTTCTTATTAAAAGTACTACCTATTAGGAGCATTATGCTTATTAGGAGTACTATTCTTTAAGCATGTAAGTCTATTATTTATAAAGTTTTATAATCACGAATGGTACTCCTTTCCTCGAGCACTTCGACTTGGTGGGTCCTGGGTATGACGATAAACTACATCCGGCAGCAAGGCCTCTGATCGATAGACTGGAGGTTTCAAGGAGCGTAGATCTACATAATAATTGCTGTTGTTCCCAGGTCCAACCTGATCCGGAGTGGCAGCGCCTGTTAGGGTTATAGCTATGGGCAAAAAATAACCTCCAAACAAAAATCAACTGTACATTTTTATAATAAAATGACCAATAATACATGGTTTCACAAAATGACAATATACGTAAAATATAAAAATACAATTTTATTATAAAATTACCAACAGTGCATTTTATGATCGACAAACTATATATCTAATAAAATACCTTTACTTGAAACATATAGAAATATTTACAAATTATCTATACTTGAAAGATTAAACTTCGACATTAAATAGCCCATAGAGGTTGTTATGCTGTTAAGCAAAATCAACCTACAAAATCACAAAATGTTTTTATGTCAGTACCCCACCATCAGTCAGTTATGTGCCATGTGTGATACACGCGTAGGCTTTCGATACATGACTGACGAGGCAGATTTTTTTCCCACATTAAGTTGCCATTTCTTTCTGCGGTAAACCAGTTTCCACCCGGTTTGTCCTGCTATTTACCCATAGCTTGGGTGGTGAAGAAGAGGATACATACCTTTCCCAAGAATTATATTCCCAAGTGTATTAAGTGAATTTAATGGATTCGACTGGAATTCGAACTCGGCTCTTCGATTCCTTAATCCGAGTTGCTATCCATTACTCCACCGCGCTTCCTCAGTAAGGCAATAAAGCCACTAAAACATAAGGGTTTACAGGGTGTAGAAGAATTAGGAACAAATACATTAATGATGAGCGTGAAAAGAAAAGGGTAATTTAGACAGTAGATAATCTGTTTTAGTCTCGTTAGATTAATTATGACTTTGTATGGAGCTGGATCTTCACTGGGTGCTCTGTATTTTCGACCTTGTACCACCTCTAAGCTACGCTTAGTAAATCGCCTTTACTTATTTCGTTAACCGATTATCATAGATGACTTTATTATTTTCATACTTTCTTCTTTCTTCATCGGGTCTCTCTTCTGTTTTTAGTCTTCTTCTTCCCAATCCGCCATTTCCGGTTCGTATCTTTCGGTACCCGTTGTGAATCTTAAAAAATCAGTATCAGTCAGTGAAAGGAAACATACAAGAAAAAAAAAGCCTCTTAAACTATCGAAAGAAGACGCTTCTTTCGATGAAGAAACGAATAGAGAAAAAGACTGTAAAAATTAAAATGATGAATGCAGACAGAAAAGAACGCAGCTAGTAAAGAAAACTACTCAATTTGTTTATTTCTTTATTTATTATTATCACTTCCGAATCGAGCCGAGGAAAGAATTTGAATCTAAATCACGCTGTGACAAGAATCTTGCTGCTGCTTCTCGAATAAATATTCCGAAAGCGTTCATTTAACCGCATCCACTTTCTACGTATTCTCTGGGGACAAATGCCTCCCCAGTAAAAAAAAATAAATAAATAAATAAATAAATCATTTACTGTTTTCTTTTAATTTTTATTTTTGTTTATCTAAGCAATTGATTATTTATACAGGCATACGAAAGTTTATGCAACTTAGTTTCGTGTGTGTTACAGGATTTCTGCTAAGGTAAAATGTCCTTCGGCCCAACGCGTCAACAATACAACTCATCTTTTTTTAAGAAAAATATACACATATATGACATGATCGATTATAAGAAGAGTTACCTAAGAATAAACACTGTACACTTCCTTCCTAAAAGTGAAAAAAAACATGTCACTTGTGCATAGCGATTTACTAAGCATAGCTTATATATGGCACAGAGTGGAAAGAACGGTGCACCCGTTAAGGAATGAACTCCCATCTTTTGCAACAATCGAATGTGTGATGGTAATTTCTACTACTTTGCCTCTTGATTCCTTGGGGATCATAGGGCCGGAACAACACCTCTGCAACGGACGCCCTTCCGGGTGATCCTCTTCAGTTTCGGCCCATGTCATGTCGGCTGCTTTCACCTCTGGGTCAACATTTCTGCGCCAAGTCTGTTTTGGCCGATCCACTTTTCGCTTCCCTTGTGTTTTCCAATCAAGGCCCTACCTGCTGACACTAGAAGCAGGATTGCGGTGGGTGTGGCCGATCCATCCACATTTCCGTTTCTTGATGTCTATCATGACTGGTCCTGTCCCTCAGTAATGGTATTACCCGCTTCCTTATAAGGAAACATTCGGTAGTCATTGACCGAGCAACCGTTAATACTGTCGTTTTAAATTTATCAAAGCTTTCTCTTAAAAAAGAAGCGTTCATTGCGTCCACTGGCTGTTATCACTCCTTCTAGTATTGATGAGGTTTCCTTCCTAACCGTTTGTCTGAAGTCGTGTGGAATTTCAACATCTTGTTTATGTCATTATTTTCTCTACAAATTACATGTTGGTGTTGTCGAAAGTCCTTAAGTCGTGTGGTTTCCGTTATTTGTAACACTTCTTTGTGATTCTGTAGCGCCAGTCCACAAATTTCAAAGAAGTATAGTCTTCGTTAAGTTGTACAGAATTAATTCGTTCGAAGCCGTTTTTAGGTTGGTGCAAGGCCAGAGGAATGTGGTGGGCGGGATAAAACAAACCAGCCGACTTCCAAATGTGTTCCTATATTTTCTTACTCTATGAGGCTGTATTCTTACTTGCCACGCATATTTATTTGTTTAATGCATTCGTCATAACAATTGCTTAAACAAAACGGATACTATTTATGACTCAAACTAATATTTATTTTTGCATTTCCTATCCTCATAAAAAAAATTTTCTATCCTCATAAAAAAATTAACTCTACTGGATATTGTTTGAACGTGAAATACATATATATATATATATATATATATATATATATATATATATATATATATATATATATATATAATAGTTGGCCTCCATATTCGAGGATACCCGTCTACTAGACAATCCTTATTGCAGACTCTCGCTCAGGGACATTTGTGTTTGTTCAACACCCACAGAGCAAACCTTTGGTTTATACTGCAACTATGCTGAGCAGAGCTTATTTACAGTTCCTCGGAGAGAATGATCAACAATCTGAACAACACCAGCACATTCAAACCCTCGGTCACGATGACTAGCACAGCTATCGACGGCCAAAGTGTTCCGTCTACCCAAATTCACCCACAATTCTTGGGTCAATTCGTGGTATGGTTTTCAGGTACTTTCCAAAACGTGCCGCATGCTGGGATTGTCCCCCCCCCCACTCCACACTGTCACATTCCTGAAAAATCGAAAATGTAGATTCGAACCCTGGTCTCATGGTCAGAAAGCAAACGTTCTAACCACTCACTGGCGATATATATATATATATATATATATATATATATATATATATATATATATATATATATATATATATATATATATATATATATATATAAGTTTGTGTGTGTGTATATATATATATATATACACACCCCGGCTATATATATGTATATATATATTAAGTTTGTGTGTGTGTATATATATATATATATATATAAATAATGTTTTTCTCTTAACTGAGCAGTATTTTAGCAATGCTTTATTCGGAGTTTCGTGGTCACATAGATATGTGATTACTCTTTGAAGCGGGTTTGGACAATTCATCAGAATAGTTCAACTCCGCTCCGAAGAGTACAGTAATGGATAGCGGCTTGGATTGAGGAATCGGATAGGTGAGTTCGAATTCCAGTCAAATCCAAACATTCGGTTATGGGAAAGTTATGTATCCTTTTTTCCTCCCCTAGCTATGGGTAAATAGCAAGACAAACTGGGTTCTATAGCTTTGGGTGACAACTCGTCTAGGAGAAGGACAACTCTGAATTCAAAACCTGTGGAGACCTGGAGTCTCTGTCATCGGCTCTTCAAAGTGTGTAGTTTGTCATGCGCAAAGCCTATAATCAACTGATCTGGCACAAAGCCTTTACCACTATAATCAAATCCTCTGAGGAAGGAGGGCTTGGAAAACATGATACTCACAGGTCAGTTTTAGGGAAAGAGTAAGACAGCGCGCAACATACGTAACAGCAGGAAGAGGCAGTTGAAATTTCTGGGGAATGGCTTGGAATAACTGATACTCACAGGACAGATTGAGGAAAGCAGCGCTTAACATACTAAACATCAGGAAGAGGCAGTTGAAATTGGGGCACGTAATGAGGATGGGAGGCTTGGAAAATCTGATACTCACAGTACAGATTGAGGGTAATAGTGACAGAGGAAAGCAGAGATTAACATACTTGATGAGCATGAGCAAATGGATGGCAGAACAGGGTTTGGGAGAAATAACAAAAAGACAACATTCATTAAGAGCTACAAAGGTCAGGAAGATGTAAAGGGCCATGATCGCCTGCGTCCTGACTGACACAGAAGAAGAAACAGTACAACTTCTACGATGTGTCATAGAAGCAACATTTTCCTCTGATATCGCTGTCCAGCTGCAGCGCCAGACAACATTTCAGGCACTATTACTCTACAGTCGCCAAATCTAATATCTCTTTGTCACAATTTGGAATCAGTCGCTCACCTTTCTGCTGTCTTGCCCTAAGGATCGACCAAATTAAACTTTCTTTCATTGTTAAAGATATGTTCTTATCCAGTATTCATCGGGTCGTACAACGTCTTCGTATCGATCGCCTAGACTGAACCCCCGATCAAATATTAGCACACTTTGACGATGTTAATTTCTGCTTCTCTGTACCGTGTCCCTTCAGGACGCTGACGAACATGGCTCGCCACACTTCCCTTTCCTTCGTAGCTCTAATAAATTTTATATTTTTTGTTTTCTCCCCTAAACCTTGTTCTGCCATCCATTTACAAATCCCGAGTCTTCTTTTTCTATGTGCCGTGTCCCTTCAGGACGTAGGCGATCATGGCTCTCCACATTTTCCTGTCTCTTGGTGCTCCTAATAATTTTTATCTTTTTGTTTTCTCTCCTAAACCTTATTGCGCCATCCATTTACAAAAGCTGAATCTTCTTTTTCTGGCCACTGTGTCCCTTCAAGAGGTAGGCGATCATGGCTCTCCACAATTTCCTGTTCCTTCGAGCTCTTAATAAATTTTATCTTTTTGGTTTTCTCTTCTAAACCTTATTCAGCCATCCATTTAAACAAGCTTATTCATCTTCAATGATCCATATCCATTCAGCTCGTAGTCGATCATGGCTCTCCACAATTTCCGGCCTTTGTAGTTCTCAATAGTTTTTGTCTTTTTTTTTCTTTCCTATACCTTATTCTGCCATCCATTTAAACAAGCTCATTCTTCCTCTTCGATGTGGTGTCCATTCAGGATGTAGACGATCGTGGCTCTCCACAATTTCCTTTTCTTTGTAGCTCTTAATAAATTTAATCTTTTTTTTGCTATTTCTCCTAAACCTTGTTCCGCCATTCTTGCTCTCTAGGTAGGTCATACATTGTTTTTCCTATGTCGTAATTTTCTGCAATCTGTCACATAAATTGGAAAGTGGGCTTGGACAAATTGACACTCAAAGGCAAACAGCGAATAACCTGCAGAACTTGTGTAAATGGTTGGCAGAGCAGGCATTAGGGTATGACGATAAACTACATGTGGCAGCAAAACATCTGCTCGGGAGGATTCGAGGAGCGTGGAATCACCTCTTAATTGCTGTTGTTCTCTGGTACACCCTGACCCGGGGTTGTAGCACCTGTTAGGGTCCAAGTTATACCTAAATAATGAAACCCCAAACTTTGAAAGTAAAAAAAAAATTATAGTAAAAATACCACCAATACATTTTTGTAATAATAATAATAATAACAATACAATACATTTTTGTTAAAAAATAAATTAGTATCAATACAGTTTTGTAAAAGAAATTACTAATGATTGCAAGAAAATTAAATCTTTAAATCACCTATAAGGAGTTGATTTGTCGCTAAGCAAACAAACAAAGAAGCAAACATACAAGGATTAGTATTTGGTTTATGATTTATTTTGTTTTACGGTATATCGACCTCAGTGAGTTATTTAATGCAAACAAGATTTTTTTAGGATAGGTTCCTATAAATAGAATATGTATTCATGTTTTTTCCTATAAATAGAATATGTATTAATGTTTTGTTTTTTTTTCAAATATCTAATTCTGGTATTATTTTTTCAAAAATGTGTTCGTATTTTGACCTTACTTTGGGGGTTCACTATTTTCCATAGCTGGAACCCTAACGGGTGCTACCACCTCGGGTCAGGGTGGACCTGGGAAACCCAGGAATAAACCGGTGGTTTCACACTTCTCAAAACTTCTCGAGCTGCCGGATGTAGTTTATCGTCATACGTAGAACGCCAGGAATTAAGAAAGGTAGCGAAAAGAGAAGATTTAATTAGTGTTAAAAAAGATAGGAAGTTATGGAGAGTCGTGATTGGCTAACCCCTGAAGAAGTCTGTAGCGTTTCAGGAGTCTTAAACAAGTCTGCGTTATCATAAAAATTTAACATTCTCGGAATTACACTCTTAAATCAATTAAGTTCATTTGTAATAAGAAAAATCGTCATCCTTTGAATTTTAATGTGACAGACTGACGCCTCAGGGAGTCATCAAATCTGCAGCGGCTTTTCATATAGATAACTGAAAAACACAATTCTGCAGACAACGAAGGAGTTATTGTTTGCATTGAAATGCTGACATATTCCTCTGGGAATGATTCCAAATTCCTTTCTTTTTTTTAACTTCTCCAGAATATAAATAACAATGTTTATTCTCTAATTTTGGAATGCTACTCATTTTTGCAAGTAACAGTTCTTGTTTTGTCATTTATGTTGTCCTTGCTTCCTTTTTATGCAAATTTACCAGAGTTTAGAACTATTCTGTAGGAATACCAACAGCAAATGTGACCACGATCGAATCTGTAGAATATTTTATACCATTCTCCATTCTCTAATACTCGACGTTATTCCCATAATGACATGAAGTGGAAAGATTATATTCACTGGTAGGACAGCTGTGTCTTGCGAGACATTTTTTCTCTCCAGAATCTAATATACATATCTATAAGACTAATGTGTACCTTAATCTTTTTGAGTAAGGACACGTTTCTTTATCATCTCTCAGTTGCGTTTCTGTCTTTGGACAGAGTGCGCTCGGGGTCTTCTCTGTCAAAGGACAGAGGGGCACTGAGGAAATTATACTGATGGTTACGGGGTCTGAAAATAAACCTTGTATCACATCACGTCCTAGTTGGGGACAGAGTAAATACTTACATATCTATAAGACTACCATTCTCCCATGTTTAGATTATTGTTGCCACATATAGTCTACTGCCACTGCTATTTACCTTGAGCTCCTTGATAAAGAATCAGCAATATGATAGGTCCTGATTTGACAGCTGTATTTAAGCTTAGTTCTAAATTGGCAACAAGGTCTCATCAATTTACAATTAAATTGGTGAGATATAGCCGTATGTTCTATGCTAATAATTTCTTTTCTCGAAATTCTAGCTTGCAGAACCCTCTCCGACCCCCATGCTTTCCAAACAATTTTAAAATTAAATGCAGTCTTAATCGCTATCTACTGTCCTCCTGATTACTCGTTTCTCTTCCCCCTCATTACAACGGTTGGCACTTTTTTCGATCCAAATATTGTTGGGCAATGGGCACATGTTTCTGGACTATCTTTCCACGCTGAATCTGAAAATCAAGTTCATTTTTTCCCATCACATCGCGTTTTCTCAGTACAGATAATTTCAATTTTGCTTAAAATAGGCCAAAATGCCTAATTCGCAGGGATATACATGGTTTAAATATGCGAGGGACATAGATGAATCATTGTGTCCTGCCAGAAAATTTTTCTCGTCAGAATCCATCTTGCACATTTAGAAATCTTCCATTATGGAATACTGTTGCCATATCTGGTCTGGTGCTCCTGCTGTACCTCTCGAGGTTCTTGACAAAATCCACAGAAGAATCTGCAATGTAAACGATCTTCACCTGGCATCTCGACTTCTCACTAATATGACGTGTCATGCCTCTACAAATATTCCCATGGCAACTGCTCCGACGATCCTAGTTTCCTGGTGACCCAACTACAGGAATTTAAGAAAAGAGTACTGAGTTGCTCCGTGAAATCTGTCCTCCTTTACGCTAGCGGTTGTTAGACGGTCTCCTCAAAGATGAAGAGGCGGCGGACTATTGGTTCTACAGAAGGATGCTAAGGATATCATGAACCGAACGTGTAAGCAACGATGAGGTTTTGGAGAGGATACAAACAAGCAGGAAGCTTATACTTAACATCAGGAAGAGGCAGTTGAAATTTCTGGGACACGTAATAAGAAAGGAGTGGTTGGAGAATCACAGGTCGAATAAAAGGGAAAAGAGACAAGGAAAAGCAAGGTATGGCATACCTAGCGAGCTAAGCAAGCGGATGACAGAACAGGGCCTTATTGAGAGCTACAAGTGTTAGGAGGATGTGGAGAGCCATGATCGCCTACGGCCTGAAGGGACACGGCACATAAAATGAAAAGAAGGAAACTTTGTGGGATTATATAAGTTATAGAATTTGTTATCTCTGTCGGTGTTTCTCAGTGTCTCAAGTCTTCCTTTGCTTTCCTAATTTTGCTCCGTTTTCCCCCAATATTTAATTGTTATCCACTAACTTTTTTTTCATTATTATACTTATGTTTTAAAGATACGACTAACATTACCCCTTGGGTAAAATTCCTTCAATTTTGATAATCCTTGATGTAATCTAACCTGCCTGGGTTTGAAGGTGAATATTCTTTTTTCTTTTCTTTTTTTTTCAGAAGAAAAAAGAATACGGCTTTTGTTATTAGATTGTATTTCAACACCATTTTCCTCATGAGAAAATCATTTCTCACTCGAGCATTAAGAGCGACCTGAACAGCATCAGTCTCTCCTTTCTCTTGCCTTTCTTTTTTTTTTAATGAAATCTTTATCAAGCAAAATTCCGTAATCAATTTTCCGCCCAAAGTTTCTTTCATATGAAGACAACAGTTAAGGTCAAAAGATCTGGGCCAAAAAAAATTGTTGAATTTGTAAATATATTTAACCTAAAGGAAAAAAAGATAAGAAAGAGATGATTACTGAATGAATTCAACGAAAGATTAATTATGTAAGACATAGCAAGCACGATAGATATACAGATACATACATACATGCATACATACATACATGACGAAAATACGGAAATACATAGATAGATAGATAGATAGATAGATAGATAGATAGATAGATAGATAGATAAGGAAAAGACGGAAATAGACAGATAAATAGATACATACATACATACATGAGGAAAAGACATAGATAGATAGATAGATAGATAGATAGATAGATAGATAGATAGATGAGGAAAAGACGGAGATAGATAGATAGATAGATAGATAGATAGATAGATAGATAGATAGATAGATAGATAAAAAACGGAGATAGATAGATAGATAGATAGATAGATAGATAGATAGATAGAGAAAAAACGGAGATAGATAGATAGATAGATAGATAGATAGATAAATAGATAGATAGATAGATAGATTGTGTGAGAGGGAGAGATTGGAAGAGAGAGTGAGAGGGAGAGAGTGGAAGAGAGAGTGAGAGGGAGCGAGAAAAAGAGAAAAGTTTGAATGCATAAAGAGAGAGGAAAAGTTTGAGATAGATAGATAGATAGATAGATAGATAGATAGATAGATAGATAGATAGATAGATAGATAGAAAAAGATTGAATAGATAGAACGAGACGAAAAATTTTAATACATACAAAGAGAAGGAGAGAGAGGAAGCACAGAGAGTGAGAGAGAGACAGCGAAAGAGAAACAGTGGAGGACTGGTCAGCGTGTACGCTTGCCCGATGGCAAGTTAGCTCCTGATGGAGTATGCCGCCTATCTCAAATTAAAAATGCAATACAGAAACAAATCGAGAACACTGATTTCGTAATAAAAGGAATAAGAACTTTATAAAAATCATCTGCACACTATCAGTAACTCAAGTCCAATGTGAGAAGACATTTTCAAATCTAAAGATCATAAAGACAAGACTGAGAAATTCGATGTCTGAGGAGAATCTTTTATCATACATTAGCAGCATGACCCGGCGTTGCCCGGGCTTGATTCAAAAATCGTACGACTCATACGGCAGTCGCTATTACTTGACTTAAAATATTTTTGCCCTTCCTTGCCTTTAAAGGAGTGCCCTTTGCCGTGCTGCTGTTGCTACATGCCTTATTTCTTGCCTATCTCACACTGCGAATATTTTCTAAGCTCTATTCTAAACATTAAATCTGTTACGAAAAAAGAACTAAACAAAATGAACACAAAACTATCGGCTTTAAAAAAGGACTCGTAACTGGAAAAACCGAATGAAAAAAGAATGTTAACAACAAATACTTTTTCACACCCAACCCAGTTCTGCGGAATCAGAATCAACGTTGAGTTTAAGCAAGCGAATGAGCCAATTGGATTAAAGTGCCATGCAGATTTAAATTTTTCCCACTTTTGACAAATGCAGCTATCGATTTTTTTTTTTTTGCATGCTAGTACGCTAGCCAATAGAATCTTCCAGCCTATTCGTGGCAGCCAGCTATAGGCTCTCACTCTGGCCAGTAGAAAATGGCAGCAAACTACATGAAAACTGCCGTAGAAGCATGAAAAATCGATTATTTCCACTATCGATGGGAGTTGGGAAATGCAAAGTCGGTTTTGGCCTTTCCGCTAACTAGGAGCGTGTGCATGTACATTTTGGTGCAAATCTGTCGAAAATTGCGGCCGTGCATTTGTTACACACACACACACACACACACACACACACACACACACATCCTGCCTTTTATAGATAGAGATATCGCTATCCATGGATTAGGAATGGTTAGATGAATTGGATTCAGAAGGGATTATTAGCAGATTTGCACAATCATCGAGTGATCAGAAAAGATTGCTCTTAATATAGTGGACTCAATGCAATCCGCTTTTGTGCTTTTGAATACTCTGTTAATATTTAAGTTACGCACTAACCTATTTAAAAATATCAACTAATTACTTAAAATTCAAAAACAAATAAATAAAAATTAAATTATAATACTCTGTATTTACATTTGATATCTACTCGCTATCTATTTATATGTACAATACAGGTACCCTATAATATGTGAAATACAAGTACCCTATAATTACAATGAAATACATATTTGCCATATAAATTTTAATTATATATTTTTTCTATAACTATGTCTTGAAAATTTTATTTATTCGTTAAAAAAATTAAATGATAGCATTGTAGATATGGGTGGACACCTTTGTCTCCTGGGAAACATTATTTTTAAATCCAATTCACTACTGGAGAGAAAGAGAGAGTGAGAGAGAGATAGAGAGAGTTAGGAGAAGATAGATAGATAGATAGATAGATAGATAGATAGATAGATAGATAGGAACAGACTTAGATAAATAGATAGAGCGATAGAGAGATATTAAAAGAATTAAATACATTAACCTACATCCAATTACAAAATTTAATTACATAAGCCCTATTCAACATCAACAAACAGTATTTGGAACTGGTATTTGCTAGTTTCAGTGCTTCGATTTTTCATGGATTTGATCAAGTTATCAACAATCGTCTTATTCATATTTTTCCACTCCTTTAACAATTTTTCTTTAATGGTTGCCACTGACGTGATTTTGCTTGCACGCTCTCGCTCTAGGTGCTCCCAAACGTGCTCTATTGGAATCATGTCAGGAGTTTAGGCTGTCCCATGGCAGTGACTTGATTCCTTGCGATTCCTTCCAGGTCTTTGCCACTTTGCTCGTATGTCATGACGCTCCATCTTCTTGAAAAAGATAGACATTCTTGTCAATCTGATTGGTTTCAAATAGTGGGAGTAGTCCTTTCTCTAATATTTGACAATATTTTGGACCATTCAACCGCTCGTCAACAAGAATCAGCTCAGACATCCCTCCACACCAGACAGCGCCCCACACCATTACTCCAACCTCTCTGTTTCACGGTCGCCTGCAGACATTCAGTGTTCCAAGTCTCATTCTGATTTCTCCAAACATAAACCTATCTCGAATTCGAATATTGGCAGAATTTACTTTCATCTGACCAAATCACAATTCCAAAATTCATATTTGCTCTCGAATTCTCTTGCCCAATCCATACGCCTGTTCCTGTTAACCTTTGAAACCAAAGGCTTCTATCGTGCAACTCTTCTTTGATAGCCTCGCTCTTTCAGAGTCTTTCTCACCGAATATGGCGACATTTCTATGCTTTGAAAATGTTGACGCTCTGACGACAGTTTCTAATGACTTCCGACTTCAGGAACGGAAACACAGTTCCACTCTCAAAGAAAATAAGGAACGTAAACACGGTTAGACTCTCGACAAAAAAAGGAACGTAAACACAGTTCTACTCTAAACGAAAGTAAGGAAAGTAAACACAGTTGTACTGTAAACGAAAATAAGGAACGTAAACAGTACCACTATTAACGAAAATAGCGCAACGTACACACAGTTCCACTCTCAACAACAAAAAAAGGAAAGTAAACAAAGTTCCAGTCTTAACAAAAATAAGGAAAGTAAACACAATTCCAATCTCAACAGAAAAAGGAACGTGAACTCAGTTGCACTGTCAACTAAAATAAAGAACGTGTCGGAGTTAGCTCCTCCTCAGCTCCTTAACCCTTTCACCAGTGGTCTCTCTTCGCTGGCTATAAATACTCGCTGACTCTTCGCCTCTTCCTCTTTTTCCCTCAGGCCTTTGGGCCTCCACCTTAAGGTAAATCTCTTTTTACTCAGGCCTTCGGCCTTATACCAATTCGCAGATGTGAACGCTCACAGATACAGCGTTTCCCAAATGCTGGGAACACGCTAAGTACAATACACGTACCCACGAACACTCTCCACAACACACACACACACACATAATATTCACCACACGCACTCTGTCCATGTAACTGTCCATGTAACTTGTAACCTTTCTTGTTATTAATACACATATTCTACCCACATGTATTCTTCAACTTCTACAATACATAAACATCTACTTCTACTCAACATCGCATACATAATGGTGACTTCCCGACGCGATTGATCTTTCAACTCCTGCTTAAACACACAAGACGATATATATGTACAAACAATTTCTTATACACACACCTTCCCAAAAAGAGAGCCAGATGAGAAAAACTTTGAAAAAACTACTTTTTGTATCCTACGTACGCCGTACAGTACACTATTAACGAAAGAACTTTTATACAGCAACAAAAATTTGTGATCAAACTGATGAAAGTACAAAATGACAATTTTAATTCACTAAAACAGGTCTACAAAACAATTTTCTCCTGCGCAACAAAAAGAATTTTCAACACGTGGAAATCACGGAAGCCTTAATCGCCACTAGAAGAACCACAATTACTACTATGAGACCAGCCTTAGAACTCTTTCCCCACTGGTCTATATTTGCTTGACCCTTTCTTTCTCTCGGCGATGTTTGACCTAATTTCACCCGGCAGACATGCCTACGGCTTACCAAACGGAAAACGCAACGCCATTTTCTAACTAACACTCTCTTCTTCTGGACTGAAATAGATAAAGTGTGAACCAAACCACTAAAGGCGTCTCACTGTCCTTTATTTTCAAACAACTTCTACTGTATTTTCTCCCGCATAGCATTCTGACATGGAAGCAACACTCAAGTTTCACTGGAATGAACGTACACTTTTCTCTGGACGACTCACTGCTCCATTATATACGATGCGACATCACTGAGGATTTGCATGCACGTTATTCGTCGCTACTAATATTGCAAATTCTGCAGTCTTTCAATATATGCTACTGGTCATAGCATTCGCATCTTGTTCCATCCTGAAACTCAAAAAGCGCGCGCATACATTTTTCCTACACCCTGCTTTCTTACCATGCTTCAAACTTTTTTTCGGACGACTCACTATTTCGGAAATCATTTTCAACGCATCTTTCACATAAAATTTGCTGTAAAGATTTACTACATAATCACTAATAAGCAAATTTTATTTTTCAACCTCGCCATGACATTGCAATTCAACATCACCTATACAAATTCGACTCACAGAATTACTCACATTTTTGACAATTAAGCTAGCCTCTCAATCTTCTCAATCCCTTCAACAAATTCCGGCGATTCTTCTCAAACACACATTTGGCGATCTAATTCAACACGACGTCAGTTGATAACAAATCCAGGCTTTCATTACGGCGACAACACATCCACTTGCATTGTGCTACACACCGCACATATTTCAGAAGTCCTATCGAATCTTAAAAGGCAACTCACCGTCCTTTATCTCATTTTGCAATGACGCGACTCAAACAAATCGAGAGTTTGCGAGAACGATGTTCCATCGACAATACCAGCAAATTCTCTCAAACATGCATTCGACATTCGGTAGAAATTCAGCTCAACTTCACGACTATGCTGTTTCTATTAATTTTTTGTGCGCCAAATTTATCCACGCATACCAAACAACCTCATTTTTTCAAACAAAACTACGACCAGGACAGCAAACAGGTTGACGGGACGACAAAGACAATTCAACGTGGAGCATTGTAAAAAAAAACAAATTTTGATAGCAAACGCAGACCACTACCGACGTATTTTACAGGACGTGACCCGACTCTGACTCACTAGAGAAATACACAGCACCGAGCACCCTGGCGACAAGACAAGCACATTTCGTCGAACCGCGCATATCAATCACACTTCTTTTCTTTTCAGCTCACAAAGGCAATATTCAAAACTTTCATTAAACTTTTTCTTACATATTAAAAGTTTTCGTTTCCTAAAACTTTTAATCAGGCGGGAGATATTTGCGGAGTTAGCTCCTCCTCAGCTCCTTAACCCTTTCACCAGTGGTCTCTCTTCCCTGGCTATAAATACTCGCTGACCCTTCGCCTCTTCCTCTTTTTCCCTCAGTCCTTTGTGCCGCCACCTTAAGATAAATCTCTTTTTACTCAGGCCTTCACAACTCACAGATGTGAAAGTTCACAGATACAGCGTTTCCCAAATGCTGGGAACACGCTAAGAACAATACACGTACGTGGGAACACTCACCACAACGCACACACATAATATTCACGACACGCAATCTGTCCATGTAATTGTAACCTTTTTTGTTATTAATACATATATTTGTTTACATATAAAAAAAATTGTACCCACATATATTCTTCTACTTCTACAATACATAAACATCTACTTCTATACAACATCGCCGACACGGTCCTTTAAAAACGGAAACACAGTTCTACTCTCAACGGAAATCAAGAAACGTAAAGACAGTTCCACTCTCCCCAAAATAAAGAAACGTAAACACAGTTCTACCCTCAACGAAAACAAAGAAACGTAAACACAGTTCCACTCTCAAAGAAAATAAAGAAACGTAAACACAGTTCCACTCTCAAAGAAAATAAAGAAACGTAAACACAGTTCCACTCTCAACGAAAATAAAGAAACGTAAACAAAGTTCCCCTTTCAACGAAAATAAAGAAACGTAAACACAGTTCCACCCTCAACGAAAATAAGAAACGAAAACAGTTCTACTCTCAACAAAAAATGGAATGTAAACACAGTTCAACTCGTGACGAAAATAAGCGACGTAAACACATTTCCACTCCCTGCAAAAATAACGTAGACACAGTTCCACTCTTAACGAAAATAAAGAAACATAAACACAGTTCCACTCTCAACGAAAATAAAGAAACGTAAACACAGTTCCACTCTTACCGAAAATAAAGAAACGTACACACAGTTCCATTCTTCACGAAAATAAAGAAACGTAAACACAGTTCCTCTCTTAACGAAAATAAAAAAACGTAAACACAGTTCCACTCTCAACGAAAATAAGGAACGTAAGCACCGTTCCACTCTTAACGAAAATAAGGAACATAAACTGTTCCACTCTCTACAAAAAAGTAGGACTTCTTGCAGCATTTAAATCATCAAGTTTTCCTTATCAAACAAGAAGTATCATTTACCGAAAATCTCCCCGAAATCGTAAAATAAAAATGAAATAAAACTATGACATCATTTAATTAGTAAACCCATTAATTATTTTTATAAAATTGATATATTAATGACACCATTGTCGTAAGAAAAGAATATTTTCCATATTAATTAATCTTTATAAGAATTGTTTTCATTTTTTTAAATTTTAATTAGAAAAAATAAGTTTTAATTCTTTTAAACCTCTGTATTATTTTCATCCTTGTAGATGGTATTATTAAGTGAAATCTGTATTTACTAATTATATGTTTAAAAGCGCATTACAAATCATCAAACACCATTTTTTTTTTTAATTTTGATTTTTGTGTATGTTTATAAACGTGCAGGTTTTTGTAAGTATGGCGGCCAAATGCGACAATATCAGACCGATGACTAGAGTAAATTTAAAGCCAACAGTTATTGCTCGCCCTATTTCTCCTGAGCCTAATACTGCATTTCCCAGCCCAGGAATTGAACTCAAAATTTCTTCTTTAGTATTGCTCAGTTATTTCTCGCCCTGTTTTCCGTGAGCCTAATTCTGCATTACCCAACCCAGTGTTTGAACTCAAAATTACTTCTTTAGTACTGGTCAGTTATTGCGAGTCGTTTCCACTATATTTAAGTTTGACGTACCCGGTCCAGGGATTGAACTCACAATGATTTCATCGCCAAATCCAAAAAAAACTTATGCTCTAAGATATTTACTGAAGAGATTTGTCTCATGTTGCTTGGATGTTTCCTTTTTTTTTTTTTTTCAGGAAATTTACGAAGATCTATTCCATCGTTCACGATGAAGCCCGACGGGGACACGACACAATCTCTTTTTAAAATCAGCATATCAAATTCAATGTTTCGGTAAACCTTGAAGCTACTTATTTTTTATTATCGAAAAGTGTTTTTTGTTTTCCTCTTTTGTACCGAGACATGCCCAACCTGAGGTGATATACGGAGAATTAACGAGATATTTATCGAAATATTTTCCATGATTTTTAATCAACCTTGCAGCCTGAAATATTTTTAAACAAAGCTGGACTAGCCAAACTTTTAAAAAAAAAAGCTTTCTTTCGACTGCTTCCAGCCGTTGTCTTCTAAAATTAATTCGAATATCAAACTGTTCATGTTATCCTTGAATCGTGTCAAATTTCTTCGAAAAAGCTCAGAAATAATTCCACACGAGAGAAATTTGTATGAGAAGCTTTTATCAGTAATATCTCTATTTACTACAAGCATGCGCAAATCATAAACTTCCATTTATTAGAAATCGTGAGTATATTTAGCTAAATGGTTATCTACGTGGAAAGCGGGATAGAATGCGTCTTGGGTAAAATGATAAAATACGACCAACAGCAAGGCCTCTGATTAGGAAGTTTTGAGGAACGTGGAACCACCTCTTAATTGCTAGTGTTCCCTGGTCCACACTGACCTGCGGTGGTAGCCTTTATTGGGGTCCCAGGTATGGGCAATACTTAACCCCCAAACTGGGGTCAAAGCATTATGAAAGTGTAAAAATAGGTTTTAATACCATCAATACATTTTTTAAGGAAAAATGTTACCAGCAATACATTATTGAATGTTTTTAAGAAAATAAATATTACTAGCATTACATTTTGTGAAAAAATATTGCCAGCAATAGATTTTTTACGGAAAAAATATTACCATCAATACATTTTTGAAGGAAAGAATATTACCATCAAAACATTTTTTGAAAAAATATTATTAGGAATAAATTTTTGACGGCATTAAATAACCTATTGTCGTTGATATGCCGTAAAACAAAACAAACCAAAAATATTAGCAGCAATGAAAATCTTGACGTCGTTAAATAACCCATTGATATTGATACACTGTAAAACAAATCAAAACAAACCTGGATTGAAGTATCAAATGCAAATGAACACGAATCTGACTTTCTATCCTTAACGATATTCAAAATCGTATTGATAATGAAATATTTCATCCCTTTATCCACTATTGCTATTATTAATGGCAAAGGTTCTGACGAACTATATTCCTGAGTTCCATCAGTTCAGGCCTTTACAACAAGAACCGTCTACACCATGTGCACAGGAACGAATCATCCCCATTCCGTTTGTATTCCATTTATAAGGAATTTCTAATCTGACGGCTTCTTTTCAGGTACTGCATCTTCATAAAAAAGTCTCCCGAGAGAATGGCTTCCAGAATGTGACGATAAACTGCATCCTGCAGCAAGGCATCTGATTGGGAAGTTTTGAAAAGCTGGGAACCACTTCAAAAATGCTGTTGTTTTCATACTGACCCTCCCCAGTGGGGGTAGCAGCTGATAGAGTCCCAGCTTAGGACAAAGAGTAAACCGCCAAACTAGAGTCAAAAACTATGAAAGTATAAAAAAGACATCTTTATAGGATTAATACCAGGCATATATTTCCACATTAAAAAAAACATGCAATCAACTTTAGTAAAACGCTAATTGCATTGACTTTTCGGTCTTATATGTATTGATAGTATAGCAAAAATATATATATATCAATCAATTTGTTCATCACCGAGCTAGGTGTTAATAGCAGGGTAGCCTGTCCTCTCTAGCCTTGCTTTGCAATATATCTAGAGGAAAGAAGACTTTGGATTAATACAAAATGGTAACGCTTTGGTTTAGCAACTTCACCCCGTAAACCCTACTCTCTACGGAGACCACAGCAATAAAAACCAATGTCGTGTGACTCTGGCTTTATTTTCTACAGTAGTTCCATACAACGAGATATGATAAAGAGTTTATAAATAAAATCCTATTTTTTTCTTCCTTATAATGAAAACAAATATAAAATGGAATCCTTGTGCTATATCACATATATATATATATATATATATATATATATATATATATATAAAAGACATTTTTATTTTATACATTCTTTTTATAGATAAAATATTTAAGTAAATGCTCTGTTTATAATAAACAGCATTAAACAACATTTACCGGCCTGAATGTCCGAGAAATTTTCATAGAAATGTTGTTTAATACTGTTTATTATAAACAAAGTATTTACTAAATATTTGCATCTATAAAAGAATGTATAAAAAAAAAATGTCGGACT
>CAHIKZ030004180.1:2377500-2407500 GCA_903632075.3 Acanthosepion pharaonis | reverse complement strand
GATCAGACGGAGAGTGTCTCGGTTACCATCAGCTAAGGCCGTTCCTGGTGGATTCGTCACGCTTAGTGTTAATGGGAAACTGAAACGCCATCCTAAACCCCGACATAGAGAGGGGTCAGGGAGCCAACGAGAGGTCGGGTTATCGTAGCTTGCTTGATCTGGTCGGCGAGTTTGTTCTTGTCGAAAGATATTGAAGCGGGATTGGGAATAAAATGGTGGGAGAGAATTAATGACAACATTAGTTCCTTAACCCCATGAATATAGTCAATGCTTTCCCACAGAGAAGGCTAAAAAGGTGAATGCTCTCAAGGATAGAGGCGACTGGGGGGTTTCCCTACAGATAGGTTTACCTAGCAAGACTCTCTAGTGCATGGCTAGTGAGCGCTCATGTAGTTAGGTATAGGCTAAACAAGATGCCTAATGAAACCTTGAACATAGGCACAGAATTGCGCAAAGAAGAGATCTATCGAGGTTCCGAGCGATAAATTCTGGAGGTCGACAGATGGGCGTTTTCTGATGATGACATGTGCGAGTCTTTTGGTGGCATTTCGAGAGTCTGTTTATCAAGGAGCCTGGTCTCTGTGACGAAGAGTTTCGCAGCTATTTGGCTAACTTTCGCCGACTGGAGCTGCTATCTGTGAGGGTGAGATCACAGAGAGCGAAGTCTGCTTGGCACAGAAGTGGCAATTTTCCGACACATGATGGTCTGCCCTGTAAATTGTGGTTGAGTCTGTTGCACATCATTGCGCCGATTTTGACCGTCGTCTTCAACAACTGGTTCCGAGAGGAATCCATCTCCGACCGGATCTCCAAGGGTGTGATCAGGTTGTTGAAAAAAGGCCAGAATGTTGTGAGGGTATTAGATGATTACAGGCTCATAACTCTGCTAATGAGAGAGTTAAATATTTTGAATAAGATACTAACGCATTCTGTTGGGACCTGAGCAGACTTTTGCTATGAAGGGCCGAACAATACAGAGAGACCTGCAGTCCGGTTCTACGTGGAATCGGTGTACCTGGTGAGGCTAGAGCCAAGGTTAACGCGTACGCCGATGAAGGGTCCATTTTTGTGTCGTGTCGCCGCGATACTGAATTGTTTCGGAAGGCGTTTGAACTGTACGAAAAGGTCACGTGGCCAAGATTAACCGCAACAAGTCTTCCGGCTTGCGGTTAGGTTCCTGGGTGCTAATGTTTCTTTGGATTTTAGCAAGGATCACTAAGTATATAGCAAGAGCACCAGGAGATCGAAGAAGGCCATGCTGTTTTGAATTTCAGTGGCTATACGACAGAAATCACCATGTTATATACTTCAATAATTTAAGACTATGACACACCTATATTTAATATTCACAACTAGTGACGTTGCTCCAATGTTTCTGTAACGTTACACAGAGGTTGCAAAAATATTTTCTTTTTTTTTTTGTACACCTCTCACACCGTTATCTTCACGATCACGAATCCCGTGACACTTTAGGGTCGTAGAGATACGACATATACCACAACATTTTGGTGTTTCATGGGAAAGACACCTTAACGAGGTTCAGCCCTATCCAGGCTGGTTTGAATTCAGAGATATTTTTTTCTTTTAGACTGGTTGCTAACTAAGGCTACAGGGTTACATAGTTTCGTCTCGATTTAGAGTCGACCACGGTCCGAAGATTGTGTGGCTTTTCAACGCATCTCACCCCGCGTTCAAAAAATACCCTGGAGAGAATATCGAGGAAAATTACATGTAGGTACGTTGTATGGAGAGTTTTAAATACCTGATCAGCTGGAGCTAATGAACGTTGGTCCGTCTGAAGATTTTCTTTGGAACTAACGCTAAACTAACGATAGGCTTGCGACATTTCGTCTTTAAGAAAACGCTTGTAATTATTTCATTCTAATAGGTGGGGAAAAAAAGAAAACGTCGATAAGAGAGCAAAGGTCACAAAACACTAGCTGGAGCCCCCATATCAGACTTTTGAAAGCTGAAAACTGAGGATCGTGCAGCTCCATTACAGAGACAGCAGATTTTCTCCAATTTGCGTACTAAGATGCGATTCTTATGAATGCATTCGTAAGACAAAATGAAGTAAAGAAACAAATAATTAACATTCATTCATGTGTATCCAGACCCCATACAAAAAAAAATGAAGTTCGCATTTTATCTACGATTGACAATATTGCAATGACTGTAAGAAAATATGACATTAAGTTTGAAATAGAAAATACGTGTTGGTTATTCTTTCAGGATGTTCATTTTATAAAAAAACAAATAGATAGCTAGATAAATAGATAAATAGGAAAAGGCTAAGATAGAAAGAAATGAACAGATAGATAGGTAGGTAGACAGACAGATAGGAACAGACTAAGAGATAGATAGATAGATAGATAGATAGATAGATAGATAGATAGATAGATAGATAATGAAAATATGATAATAGATAATGAAACCATAAGTATAGATAGATATATACATGCGTAGAAAAATATTGAAACAATGAAGATTGATAATGAAAGGTTAATGATGATAATGAAAAGAACAAACAAAAAGGTAATGAAAATATGACAATAGATGAAAATAAATTGAAGATAAATAATGAAAAGATGACGGTATGTATATAGATGATAAAAACATGAGAATAGAAAGATAGGTAGATACATAATGAAAAGAGATAGATAGATAGATAGATAGATAGATAGATAGATAGATAGATAGATAGATAATGATAACGTGAAGAAATTAAAAATAAAAAATGTTGACAAATTACCCATCGCACTCTGTAGATATATAGTTAGATAAATAGATACATACTTAATGAGAAAATGATAAAGAGAATTCCAAGATAGATAGATAAGCACTGAGTAAGAAAACTATATAGGAACAGAATAGTATAGATAGATAGAAATAGGTTGAGATAGATAGATAGATAGATAGATAGATAGATAGATAGATAGATAGATAGATAGATAGATACGCACTGAGTGAGAAAAATATATAAGAACAGAATCGCATAGATAGATAGGAATAGGTTGAGATAGATAGATAGATAGATAGATAGATAGATAGATAGATAGATAGATACGCACTGAGTGAGAAAAATATATAAGAACAGAATCGCATAGATAGATAGGAATAGGTTGAGATAGATAGATAGATAGATAGATAGATAGATAGATAGATAGATAGATTGAGAAAAACATATAAGAACAGAATCGCATAGATAGATAGGAATAGGTTGAGATAGATAGATAGATAGATAGATAGATAGATAGATAGATAGATAGATAGATAGATAGATAGATAGATACCCACTGAGTGAGAAAAATATATAAGAACAGAATCCCATAGATAGATAGGAGTAGGTTGAGATAGATAGATAGATAGATAGATAGATAGATAGATAGATAGATAGATAGATAGATAGATACCCACTGAGTGAGAAAAACATATAAGAACAGAATCCCATAGATAGATAGGAGTAGGTTGAGATAAATAGATAGATAGATAGATAGATAGATAGATAGATAGATAGATAGATAGATACCCACTGAGTGAGAAAAACATATAAGAACAGAATCGCATAGATAGATAGGAATAGGTTGAGATAGATAGATAGATAGATAGTTAGATAGATAGATAGATAGATAGATAGATAATGAAAAGACGAAGATGGATAGAATTATCATTGAGGCAAATACTCGTATGGAGGCAGAAGACTCTAAGCCAAACCAAAATCACTGAACGTTGATAAATCCAAGCTCGCGTTCCAATGAATCTAAACATGGCGCTCTTTCAAACTGTGAATTGGGAAAGAAGACATTTTCACTTGAGGAATTAAATTCCAATTTAGGCAGAAAATATGCTGCGCTTATTTCTCAATACCAAAACGTCACTTGCGAGCGCAAACACAAAAGAAAGTCCGAACATTTATAAGGAGAAATTAAAGACATCGACGATAAACACTTGACAGTGATTTCTTTTTAACTTCTGCAACTAGCTAAATCGGAAACTGCGAGATGAAAAGGCGCGGAATCCATCGAAAATGCCAAAATCCCCGGGGGTAACTTAGCTGCACAGCAGAAGAGGAAAAAAATAAACAGCTTGAATTTTAAAGTAAAGATGACGAAATTCTTCTTTCGTCTCCGTTTTTATGTCACGATCTGAGAATGTTCTTCCCGTCGTTGAACTGGTCGGCCATAAATATTTTTTTATACTTAGGCTAACCGAATACATGGCTCGGGAGACACTCAAGAAAAAAACTTACTGTTAAAATGGCTATAATGAAAGAGATGTGTGATATGAATGCATGGAAGTAAGAAGAGAGGAATAGATAGATAGATAGATAGATAGATAGATAGATAGATATGAACAGACTGAAATAGATAGATAGATATGAACAGACATATTAGATATTAACTGAGATAGATAGATAGATAGATAGATAGATAGATAGGTAGATAGATAGATAGATAGATAGATAGATAGATAGATAGATGCATATATAAATATTGAAACAATGAAGATAGATAATGAAAAGATGATGATAGATAATAAAAAGATGACAGTAGGTATATAGATAATAAAATATGAGTATAGATACATAGATGATGAAAAGCGAAAGATAGATATATAAGAACAGGTTGAACTAGCTAGCTAGCTCGATAAATAGATAGATAGATAGATAATCATAAGATGAAGAAATTAAATATATAAATGGCGACAATTTACCCTTCGCACCTTGTAGATAGATAGATAGATCCATCGCACATTGTAGCAAGGTAGTTATATGCATAGATGGATAATGAAAAGATGAAGAAATTAAATATAAAAAATGACGACAATTTACCTATCGCAGCATGTAGATAGATAGATAGATAGATAGATAGATAGATAATGATAAGATGAAGAAATTAAATATAAAAAATGACGACAATTTACCTATCGCACCATGTAGATAGATAGATAGATAGATAATGATAAGATGAAGAAATTAAATATAAAAAATGACGACAATTTACCTATCGCGCCATGTAGATAGATAGATAGATAGATAGATAGATAGATAGATAGATAATGATAAGATGAAGAAATTAAATATGCGTAGGCAAGATGAGAATTGAGATTTAATTTTGAAGAGGTTAAGTTTGTAGTGTTCGGGTAATCATGAACGTGGGAGTCGTTGAAGAATAAATCTGCCTGAAGGGATCATTCTTCTTATAACTGCAATACGGAGAAACGTGGATGATTCGATTCCGTGGTCGTAGTAACTCGTGACCTAATCGTTACTAGTGGAATGAAAGAATGGAGTTCAGTCAGTTATGTGCCATGCGTAATACACGCTTAGATGATCATGTATCTTTCGATACATGACTGACGAGGCAGATTTTTTTCCCGTAGTAGACCAGTTGCCAAGGGTATTAGCAATGTAATAGTGTAATAGATTCGACTGGATTTCGAACTCGGCTCAGTCCGAACCGCTATCCATTACTCAACCGTACATCCCCTATGGAAGCCATGGAAGTGGCGATAGATTGCAATGTTGCGTCTCTGGTAAAGTGGTTATAGAGTAGAAATTACGAGGTCTGATCAAAGAATGTCAGAGCTGCTGCTATAAACAGTAAACTACAATATATTCGGCATTTAATCTTAACCAAGGTAATCCCCTTCCGGAGCGACACACTTCACCCAGCGTCATTTACATTGATGCAAGCGTTCCTGGAAATCCTTTTTTTTTCCCGCAGCTGTGTCATTCTCTTGGATTTCGTCGACGTCATAAAATCTTCTTCCTTTCAAGTGGGATTTGATTTTAGGAAAGAGGAAAAAGAACTGAGGAATATGGTGGTTGTCGGATCTGTGTAAGGTTGTTCTTGGCTGCAAAAACTACTTCACAAGCCATGGTCACTGATGTCACCTTTGTGGTACGTTGAGACGATCACTCTCAACAATCTATCCTTCTTGGCAATTCTATAAACACCAGAAATGTGCGAGATAGTTGGAACTTAGTCTGTATACTCGACACGTTTCAAAGTCAATTCATGCCAATCGGCGTCATTCTGTGTAGTTCCCCCTCCGTTACCAGAGCATATTCCCTATACTTTTTGATCAGACCTGGTACGTTCCTCCAACAGAGCCGCCTAAACGCAATGGAAAGAAATGAGTGAGCAGGCTCAATCTATATAAGGCCGCAAGACTCCATCTGATTCTTGTAGCAGAGAATGTATGGCAGAAGTCAGAATGGACCGACCTTTCTTCTGACACTTGAGTTGAAGTTCAGTACAGCAAAGAATTCGCCTGACAATCTTGTGAAACCATGCACACTACAGTTCAAATGTTTGATGTCACCCCCCAGAATTAGCGGGGGATGAACTAGACAGAATAATGAATCCTTTCCATTCCAAAAAAATGAAAAAGAGTCATTGAAAAAAAAAAGAATGGAATCAATTATCACACTTGTACTTTGAGAATTTTTTTGCAACGAAGATCAAAAGATTGTTTTGCAGTAATCAAGACTAAAGAGGATATTTTGACGAGAGCAAAATTTAATCATAAGATGATTTTGTTCTTTTTGTCATAATACTAAATCATGTCTCACTTTTTTAACCATATATAATAATTTTCTCTTATTTAAAGTACAAAATATCTGCTTTTGGGAACACTTTTGAAAAATTACCAGATATAAGATTGAGATAGATAGATACATGCATACATACATGCATACATGCATACATACATAAATATGAACAGATTGTTCCCCAATTACCAATTCCGAGCTATTCTCTATTACACCACCCAAAGATCCAGGCTTATAGCACCTGGTATTGCCAAGTGGTTACACAACTACTTAGTGAGTAGACTCGATATTGCTTAAGTTCGGTAATCGTTCGGGAACCGGTTTTGTAACGTGATATGGCCGTAAGCTAGAGCGGACTGCAAAGTGTTATTGGTGAAAGTTTATTTATTTCTCTATTGGATTATTTACGCAGTTGGCCGTTGTTTTTAGAAATAGCTTGTCATACAACAGTGAAAATATATTTTCAAGAACTAAATTATGTCATTCATAGACAGTACTGTTTCGCTGTATCACAGCTCCTTATATATATATATATATATATATATATATATATATATATATATATATATATATATATATATATATATATATATATTCAATGTTCACTTTTATATATATATATTCAATGTTCACTTTTATATTTACACACGCTCTATCTCTGATATTGAGCACTTTATTCCATAAATGTAGCACATTAAGAGTATATTTCTTCATATATATATATATATATATATATATATATATATATATATATATATATATATATTCAATGTTCACTTTTATATTTACACACGGTCTATCTCTGATATTGAGCACTTTATTCCATAAATATAGCACACTTAAGAGTATATTTCTTCATATATATATATATATATATATATATATATTCAATGTTCACTTTTATATTTACACACGGTCTATCTCTGATATTGAGCACTTTATTCCATAAATATAGCACACTTAAGAGTATATTTCTTCATATATATATATATGTATGCGTGTATATGTATGTGAAAAGTGTGTGTATATGAATATAGATGAATATGTGTATGTGTGGATATGTGAATATATTTTTAGGTTTTATATATATATATATATATATGTGTTTGTGTATATATATATATATATATATATATATATATATATATATATATATATATATATATATGTATATATATATATATGTGTGTATGTGTGTGCATGTGTATGTACACGTATGTCTGGGTGTGTGTGTGTGTACATGCCTAAGTGTATGTACCTACTTGTATATGTTTTTTTGTGTGTATTAGTATGTGTTTTTGAACATAGAAATATTTGGTTCGTTATATTCATCTTCATATATTTATATTTGATTTAATTTATTTTCCCAATTACAAAGCGGCCCTTTAAGTAAACACAATTTTATTTTCCTTCGTCCCATCCCTCTCCCCCACCCTTTCCCTTTTTTTTTTTTTTTTTTCCCTTCCTATCCGAATTGTCTGTGGTGTGTATATGTCACCACGAAATGTATCTTTATGTATTAGACATCCGTCGACTTTCTTTCTCTCCTCTTTTTAAATCCACCCCACCCACATCTCCAAAAATTCTCTCTGTTAAGGTTTCATGTCACTCATCCTCATACTTACACTTTCTCTAAATTCTGTTTTGATTTCCGGAGTTGTTTTTTTTGTTTTCATTTTGAATTTGTAGGTCTGATGATTTGGATCGTATTTACGATTCCAATGGAATAAATTATGACCATGGAATATTAGTGTTTAAGCCTTTTATTATATATATATATATATATATATATATATATATATATATATATATATATATATTCAATGTTCACTTTTATATTTACACGCTCTATCTCTGATACTGAGCACTTTTATTCCATAAATATAGCACATAAAAGTATATTTCTTCATATATATATATATATATATATATATATATATATATATATATTCAATGTTCACTTTTATATTTTCACACGCTCTTTCTCTGATATTGAGCACTTTATTCTATAAATATAGCACACTTAAGAGTATATTTCTTCATATATATATATATATATATATATATATATATATATATATAAAATTCGGCAGCATTTTTCATTCGTACATGTCTGATTAAATAATACAGACAAGTGTTGTCTATTTATTTTATATAAATTCTTTTCATAACGTTTGATAAGCTTAATAACATTAAACGAAGAAAGAAATCACATTATTGATCCATATTTTTTAATCCAATGAAAACAACAGAAAAAAAATAAAAATCCTTGAACCCATATACATCAAACAGTTAAAACCTAACCTAAACAAAATCAACTATGGAATCTCTACAAATATCCTTAAATATCTATAGTTGGTAACAGAAACCATTCGTTTATACCAACGGCTTCCCATACTTAATATTTCTCGAATTCACTCTCGCGTGGTCATGTGTGACGTCATGAGCTGCAGTGCGATTTTCGCTTCTAGCGTCTTATATGAACGTGTTTTTCGTTGCTTGGAAATCATCCATGTAAACAATCACATACTATCATCACTGTCTCTTCCGTATATTGCTTAATATGTGGTACAGTAATTGACATCTATGATAATGGCTTATGTAAGCCGAAAGCTTAGATTGGATTAAAAAATATGGATCGATATTGTGATTTTCGTTTAATGATAATGTTATTAAGTTTATCAGGCGTTATGAAAAGAATTTACATAAAATAAATAGACAACACTTGTCTATATTATTTAATGAAACATGTATGAACATATATATATATATATATATATATATATATATATATAGAGAGAGAGAGAGAGAGAGAGAGACTCTTAGTGCACATAATTGCTGACTGCGTGGGTCATTTTGTTCTAAAGATGTAACTTTAGCCTTACCTCACTATCTTGTAATTAGTACTGCTCGTAAAATTTTCACGAATTTCCGATTTTAAATTATGATTAATCTTAATTCTTAAGTCGAATAAATTCATGGTGTGTTCTACGACAATAAAATATCTGTATAAAATGTCCTTATACCATGGTTAATTATTTGAGCTTAATAACTTTCCCAGAGTATTGCAATGACAATCATAAATATGAATGCTGGTCGTTATTTTCAGAAGTAAGGGGGTACAAATGAAAAGATTTGAAATTGATAACATTTTCCATTTCACTGAAACAGACGTTAAACATTTCTATCTTCCCTTCTTTCTTCTTTATTTCTTTTTCTTACTGAAACCAAGTAGCGTCTCTGATATGTCATTTTTTTTCACGCAGTCAAAACAGACTTGTCCATTAATAATGAGGTATTAGCAGGGCGTAACGGTCGTGTGAACTAAGGAACTAACTAACAAATGACGGGATAGCCAAAAAGCTGTCTTGCAAACTTTTAATAAATGTATAATTATTATCATATATTTAATAAAAAAATTATCTTCCCCTAGTTATTTTTCTTCCTTTCTAGCTTAAATTTTCTCACTGAAACCAAGTAGCGTCCCTGATATGTTATTTCCGTGTTTTCACGGAGTTATTAGATGAAGTATTGTTAATTATTTATAATATCTGTCTTTAAATTCGTACATGTTAATACTAGTTGTCTGTTAACCTCCAACGTTCATCTTCGATTCATGAATTATGTACAAGTTTTCACAAAAAGTATATAAACTTTATTTGGTACTATTTGCGTAAGACAACTATGTCATCATATGTTTATATTTTAACAGAAATAAATGTAAGTTTAAGTGAATTTACCGAAACGTTTATTTGTGGACATACGAAGGTTATTTCAGAAACTTTTAAACTTTTTCAGTAGTGACATTTATTTATGTATTTCACATAAGTACAACTATCCTTCAAAATAGTAACCTCTGACCTCAATACACTTGTTGTAACTCTCAAGACACTTCATGAAGCCCCATGGAAGTCATCCAAAATGATGGTGTCCAGCCCAAATGTCACGGCCTCCTTCATCTTCTCAATGTCTTTAAAATGCTTGCCCTAAGATTCTCTTTCAGCTTGGGAAACAACCAAGTCACAGAGAGTAAATATAGGGATGGTGAGACGCTACTTGGTTTAAGTAAAAAAAAGAAAGAAAAAAGAAAGAAAAAAGAAAGAAAAAAGAAACGTTTAACGTCTGTTTCAGTGAAATGGAAAGAGAGCAAGGTCTTAAGTATAGGGACAGTTCTACTACCTATCTGTCAACACAAGACTTTATGCAAAACGTGCTTCCAAATTGTCTTCACGTCCCGACTGCATTCAGCTGCAACAAGCTCTCTTGAGTAATCGGCTTGTTAGATGGATAGTAATGATATATTAAATCTATAATAAACTACGACAGTCTGAAAACTTCTGGAATGCACCTCTTAGATCAATAATTTGCCGAAAATCATTCTGTTAAAATGTAACCTTCTTATATTTACTACATAAAGATAGTCTGTCTATAGGTACTACGGCAAACTTTGGCCTACCACGTAGTACAATTTCACATGGAAGATTCGAAGATATTAGTTAAACATTTCAAAAAAAAATAATAGCGGACTTATATTTAATCAAATACGCTAAATCGGTCAGATTTTGGCGCGAAAATGGCGTTTATATTTTCATTCTGCTTGCTTGTGATTATTCTATGGGGACAGTATTTTTCCTGTATTTTGTAACAAAAAATTACTATCTGGTAATAAAATACTAAAACATAAGAAATTATAAATTGTTCCCATGGTGTTCCCCAGAGTTAGAACTTTTGAATCCCACAAGATATGCATTCTCCCCGAACTCGGAAACTATTTTTCAAGTTTACAATTCAAGATAGTCCTGGGTATGATGATGAACTACATCCTGCAGCAAGAGCTCTGGTCGAGAGATTGGAGGTTTTGAGGAGCGTAGACCCACCTCTTAATTACTGTTGTTTCATGTCCACACTGAGCCGGGGTGATAGCACCTGTTAGGGTCACAGCTATGGGCAAATAGTTAACACTCAAACTGAGGTCAATACACTATGAAAGTATTTAAAAAATTTATAGTTTAAAACACCGGCAATACATTTTCATAATAAAAGATTTACCTGCCGTACAATAAATTTTAAAAAGTAGCAGCAATGCATTTTTGGAAAAGAAATTAAGAACGATACCACGAAAATTAAATTTCGGCATTAAATGACCCATAAGGATGTTGATATGCCGCTATACAAACAAACCTAGGTATGAAGATAAACTACATCCGACAATAAGGCCTCTGATCGGGAAATTGAACATTTTGAGGAGTGCAATTGATGTTGTTCCCGGGTCCACCCTAATTCGGAGTGGTAGCACCAGTTAGGGTCCCAGCTATGGGCAAATAAGGAACCCCCAAACAAAAACAAAACACTATGAAAGCATAAAAATACATTAGTATATAAGAAAATTACGAAATATACCTATTTATAAAAAAAATAACCTGTAATACCTATTTATAATATACATTTAGTTGAAGCTATAAAATTGTGTCTAAAGTATTTAGATTTTAGCATTAATTAATCCACTGAAGTGTTGATATGCCGCTAAACAAAATCAACCAACACCAATATTTTTCTAATAATTTATCCTCTTTTTTAGCTTTTGGGGGCATCTTTCTCTATTCCAATGCGTACTTCGGATTTCGGTGTCATATTTTCCGTCTACTGTTAAAAGAATTTCACTATATTTATAGTTTCATAGTTTCTTGCTGACAACCATGTTTTCTGTCTTCTTACAATTAATGCTTCGGCCTTTCTTCTAGAATGTCTTGCATTTGTTCATGTTTGCCTTCAACACGGTGTCATCTGCATATCTTATATTAAGCTTGTAGCCACCAATAATAAATCTTGGTAGGACTTATAGTTCTCTTAGAATCTACTAGTTAGTACTAAATGGTGACCTTTATAAGTTGCTCTAGAATTGTGGCCTTATGTGAGACAACTCATAGTATTTTTTTTTTCTGTTTTTCATTTTAGATTATGGTGAAAAATGTAATCGTTGCAAAAACAATTGGTAGCCGTTCAATAATGTCTGGGACCATTAACTCCTATGGAGGGTCCTTTTCTAAGACACCATGTAACCTGTTTTGGCTGTTATCTGTTTACGAACGTTGGTTCGAATTCATTATTTCAGAGAAAGGGATGAAGATAAAACCATGTTCATTAAGTAAAATATTATATTTGATTTTATTATGCAAGTCAATATTTTCAACCAGAGTTCAGCTCTGATGCTGTCCCAAGGACAATAGGAAGTTAGATTTCGACGACTGCTTAAGTTTATTATTAATAAAATTCTATTATATCTGTTCTAAAAATTCTATTATATCTGTTCTAAAAGTTATGTTATATCCGTTCTAAATGTTCCATTATATCTATTCTAAAAATTATATATATCTGTTCTAAAAGTAACTGATTACTTATAATAAATATACCGTTTGCTTGTTGAAGACTTGCTCCATCCAACTGTGGTCGTTTTGCAGCCTGTATCACGTGTGGTTTCTGTTAAACAGGAGGCATTACCTTTGTATCATCGCGTATATATCATATTATAAAATAAAATATATATTTATAGAGATGGCCAAACTTGCTTAATGTAAGAGCCACATGCGATAACGTTAAGGTGTTTGAAAGCCGCAAGACCTGAACAAAATTGACACATACGTTTTTGCTACATATATATCAACATTAAACTTATGTTTTAATTCAATGGGGTCTCAATTCACACCCAGTAAATTATTAAAAGGAAAACTGAGGGACACAGTGCAGAATATTAAGATCGGTTAGAGACATCAAATCCTACGAGATAACATCTTTAAGTAAATGTCGCAAAGAGAAATGTGTAAGCAAGGTGAAAAATACAGGAGAATAGATTTCTCAAGATGAATGCAGAGCTACTTTGGATGGACGCAAGTACTGAACTAAATGGGTCATTCAGAGAAATAATTACTGAGATAGTGAACTGTTTTTGTGCTATCATTGCAGGCAGAAAAAAATAGATCTCTTAAATTTGAGGATAATTGCGTCAAGATAAATGCTCGGACAAAATATTTTTTGTGGGGTACAGTCTTTCTGGTCACAGGGGATTGTAATTGGCACTTAAAGATATTAAGTACAAAATCATATCAAGAATAGGTTTCTGCTGAAAACAAAGCCTTTTCCTATGAGTTGGTTATTTTAAAGGGCACTGGGTTAATAATTTCGAGTCTATTAAATTTCAAGACATCTATTGTTTATTTTTTGCTTCCGTAGTCGGTCTCCATTTTGAAAGGTCACCGCGAGTTAATGAGATCAAAGATTGCCAAAATTCACAACACCTGAATAAGTTTCATTTCATATACTTACAGAATCCTGGTCACATTCAGACTTAAAGATCAATATGAATGTAATAAATAAATGCAATACGAAACCAGGGATTTAGAAGTGCGGTTCTTCGACCTCCGTAAGATATAACCTGAACTATGTTTGAATATGTGACGAAATGATCTGTAACTGGATCACTAATCTAGACTGGAGTTAATAAATTCGAGACTGTTAAATCTCAAGACACCAAGTGTTTACCTTTTGCTTCCGTAGTCGGTCTCCATATTGAAAGATCAATGCGAGTTAATGAGATCAAAGATTGCCGAAATTCAAAGCACCTGCATAATTTGCGTCCTGGTTGCCCTCAAACTTAAAGGTCAAATGCCAGGTGCAATCAAATAGGGGATTATATTTGGTTGATCCACCTCGGCTCTAAATAATGATTTGTCGGCAAATGCAATAAAGAAAAATGCGAGATGTTCTTGACTTGGACAAGTGATCGAAATAGTCTACATCAGAAAATTATTCACTGCATTCAGATCGAATGTCCCTGAAGGTTACCCATTTCGACAAACACCTGAAGAAGGAAGTCAGTACGTCCGAAATGTTTTGATAACAGCAAAAGAAATTAGAACAATTGTCTGTGGAACACCATGAGATTGTTAATTGCTACTTAAAAATTATAAAGAACAAAATCTTTTCTTTTTTCTAACAAAATTTAATCAAGTATAGGATTTTGTTGAAAATGATTTTGTTTTCCTATGATTTGATTATTTAAAAGGTGAGTGGGTTTAATAAGTTCGAGTCTGTCATAATTCATGACATCTATTTTTTTTTTATTTTTGCTTTCACAGTCGGTCTTCATATTGAAAGATCAAAGCGTGGTAATGAATTCAAAGAATATCAGACACCCCAGCACCTGCATTAGTTGCATTTCACCTGCTTACAGAATCCTGGCCGCCTTCAGACATAAAGATCAATAGGTATGTAATAAATAAAAACAATGCCGAAGCCGGGATTTAGAAGATTGTTTTGCCGACATCCGTAAGCTATAACCTGAACAATGGTTGAATATGACACGAAATCATCTGTAATTGGAACCCCAAACTGAAAACATTTTGGTTCGAAAATTCCGTCCATAAAGGCTGAAGCACTGAGTTCTACCACAATTAGATCGGAGACGAAAAATTCAAGAAGCATATCTTCACCTCCGATACCAGGTTATCTCCAGCCAGTAGAAGACACTGTGGAGACCCAGATTATTGAAGAAAATCTCAGACTATGGACCAATGACTCAAATTGCGATAATCACATGATGATTATCGCAAGTCCGTAGTACCGACAAAACTTCTTACTGTGTCTTTTTCTCTCCTACATAGCAACATTATCGTCTATTGAAAAGAAATTAACATTTTCTATTCTTTCTGTATTGATATTTCTGTTATATTTTAACGGAGAGTTGCTTGATTGTTTAAGTTACTGCCCCTTCTAGCAATTCGTACCGACTCTCCTGATGTCAGAAGAAGTTCTGACCGATTTGTGTCATCTCCCATCTGTGGATCTTTCAAACACAGAGTAGGCTCAGAAATTGACAGAACAGAAGTCGGAAATGTATGTAGTAGTCACGGGACTGAGACCACGCCATGACTAGCATAGGACCACATCATTACCTTAATGTTTCTTAGTTTTAAAAGGCATCAAACAAATGGAATGATTCCTATATTCTCCTGATACAAAAGTTGACAGAACAAAGAGTCGGAAATGCATGTGGCAACACTGAGTGTGATTACTAGCATAAGACCACCTTAAAGTTTCTTAGTTTTAAAAAGCCATCCAACAAATGGAATGATTCCTAAATTCTCCTGATACAAAGATCGTGTTCCTCCATTAAAAGAGATATATAAGAGATTGGTAAACAATATTTATGGCAGCATATCCAAGATGAAATAAATGCAGCTATGAACAAAGTTAATGTCGAAACAGTTGAAACGTTAGCAATATCAATGGTTGAGAATAAAGAGAAATATCTAAAAGTCAATATCAATATGTGAAAAAATGATTTATTCAATTTCATGGGATATTATGATAATAATTTATTCGTATTAATGGTACATTATATATATGACATAATGTGTGAGTGGCTTATAGCCTTCTGTTTCTTGGAACGGAAATATGGATTATTCTATCCTGAAGGTGGAAAGTGGTTTTGGTATTTCTTGGGTAAATGTAACAATGATAAAACTGAAACATGTGAATTAGAATGGGTTTGTTTAAGATAAATACAAATATTCGGATGATTTCAGTTTTTTTTTTTCTCTTCCTTTCACGTCGGCATAATCGAAGTCCGTAAAATCGAAGTCTGTAAAATAGGAGTCCGGATAATCGAGGAAATTGCGGTAATCGTTTCTAGGTTGAATTTACGTCATGAGGATAGTAAAGATTATAAAAACAGTTTTAAATTCCTTCTGTGTTTTTCACTGTAACAGAATGACAATATTGAAAAGAAATTATCGTATTATCAAGATTCAAGACGAAAATGGGGTACATTTTTGTGCGGGAGTTGTCCAGTCCTCACTTTCCCGCCTCGATAGAGTTCAAAAGCGCCTCCGAATCCTTTTGGGTGACGAATTATGTTCCACCCTCCAACCTCTCTCACGCAGGCGAGATATGACGAACCTCGCGCTGCTTTACCACAACAACCATGGAAAGTGCTCAGATGAGCTACGTTCCTTAGTTCCGCCAGGACTAAACTTTACGACTCGGACCCGCCATGCTACTTATATTGTAGCAAACGACACACGTTCAATCCGTATTCCATATGTGAGAAGTAAGTTTCACCCGAACAGCTTCTTACCACTTCTCAGTGTAACCGACTCCCAAGAGGACACTTTCCCTGATCACTACAATCTTAACCTGTTCAAGTCAACAATTCTCTCTCTCTCTCTCTATCCGTATATTTTCTCTCTTATCATAATTTTCTCTTTAACATAACCTTCTAGTAGTAAGGTTCACTCTGTACAAGGCCCGTGGGCCTTGTACAGAGTGAACCTTACTGAAAAAAAAAAGAAAGGTTAGCGTTCGATATAAAGGCCATCTGTATTCCTACACAGCTGAAGCCATTTAGAACAATTTAGAATATCCGCCATTATTAATGGAATGAGTAAATAGACTGTACTATTATCGAGTCATTTTAGAATATTAAAAATATTATCGCTATCAGCTTTCTCTATGGAGAAAGTCTGAATGGAATTATAGATGTCTGTCGAGTCACTGCTTATTTTAATGAAACACTTAAATTTTACACACACACACAGACACACACACACACACACACATATATATATATATATATATATATATATATATATATATATATATATATATATTCAGGATAAAATGTATCATCCATTTCTTATCTCAAATAACAACTTAAAAGAGACTGTTTGACCAACACAAGGAATGTTAAAAGATTCATGTGAAAAGATAAAAAATAAAAAACAAATGAAAACTACAGACAAAAGTTCATTTTCTCCAACAAAAAGACATTCATTTCTGTAGTTCACTGCCAACAGCAAGCAGAAATATTTCTCCTCCCGATGATGGCCATTTCGGTCGAAACTAGTCGAGGAATCTAAATGGAATAATAATAATAAAAAACGAAAGAATATTAATCTACAACCCAGTGTGTCTAATGATTTTAATTTTTATTTTCTTATTGTTCAAAATATATATATATATATATATATATATATATATATATATATATATATATATATATATATATATATATAATGGCAAGTTGTATTTTGGCTGCAAGAATTCTCTCAAGCATATTTGTTTGATAATATTTTATGTCTTTTTTTTTTTTATTAAATCTTCAAATTCTCTGATATGTTGTTTCGGTTTATCTGTAAATTTGCCAAAATTAATATCAGTTTTTCTTTTTAATTATTTTCTATCCCAAGTACTTTCGTATGATAATCCATTCGTTGTAAAGTATTGTTCTCTTTGTAGTTACGAAAATGGTTTCTTTAATTCATACATAAAGATGAATATATGACATATTGTTTGTTGTTTGTTTGTTGTTTGCTTTTGGTCATTCTTTTATTTTTTTTTTCTTGTGTAAAGCTTTTAACGTCTTCGACAAGCTGTCTATTGGTCGCACCAACAATATTGTTTTTTATATATATATATATATATATATATATATATATATATATATATATATATATATATACCCTCGTACATACACAACACACAGACGCACATATAGGTATAACGATCTATATAAAGAAAGAAAGAAAGAATGGAAGAAAGATCGGGTAACACGAATGCTACATTTAATATACATACATACATACATACAGTGTGTGTGTGTTCATGAAGTTCGTGTGCACTTTAAAAAATTTAAACTTTAATTGTATTTGCGATAGAAATAATCTGTAAAAATCTGTTATAATACAGAGTTTCAACAAGATGGCGCTCCTTGTCCCTTTGGTCTGCGTGTTAGAGAGTTTCTAAATCAGGAATTTTCTAACATGTGGATCGAAAGGGGTGGACCATTTTATTGGCCTCCACGTTCGCCAGATTTGACTCCATTAGATTTTTTATGGGAACATGTGAAAACAATTGTGTATGCAACCAAACCTAGTTCATTAGAAGATTTGAAAGCTAAAATAATTAATGTTATTTCAGACATTACTGTAAATCAGTTGGCAAATGTTTTCCGTGAACTGCAAAATCGTTTTACCCTTTGTATTGCTAATG
Source organism: Acanthosepion pharaonis (assembly GCA_903632075.3). Lineage (NCBI taxonomy): Eukaryota > Metazoa > Mollusca > Cephalopoda > Sepiida > Sepiidae > Acanthosepion > Acanthosepion pharaonis. The sequence continues at coordinate 2,388,899 of CAHIKZ030004180.1, read as the reverse complement.
ATGGAGGACACGTGGAAACTTAAATAAAATTTGAATAAATTCTTAAAAAATATAGATTCACTTCTTTCTAATACTTTTTACAAATTATTTCTATCGCAAAGACAAATAAATTTATAAATGTTTTTAAAATGCACACGAACTTTATGGACACCCTGTATATTGAAGCATGTGTTCTTAAAGACTACAGACTTTTTTCCGTTTAATAATCTTTTGTTAAATTGTTGGATTAGTTCATTAGCAACCCACTAGTAATTTCTAATGAATTCATCCAACAACACCTCCTAAATACCAAAAATATTATCTATAAAATAAAAATAAAAAGCAACCTACCTATAAAAATACAGCCATGATGACGGTCGACATCAACCGAAATTACTCGATAAAACACCAAAGACTAGGCTTTTTTTTCAACAACTTTGAACCAAATATGAAAAAAAATACTTGCGAGAAAGCAAAAAAAGTGCAAACAAATAATGACCTGCTGTTAATATATATATATATATATATATATATATATATATATATATATTAAAAAAATAAAACCGTCAAATGACCAATGGAATTCAGAGCAGCATGAATCCATCCAGCTCTTATCTTAAATAACAACTTAAAAGAGACTGTTTGATCAATACAAGAACTGACCAAAATTCATATTAAATTTTTTTCAAAATAAAAAAACAAATGAAAACTACAAACAAAAGTTCCAAGTTCTCCATCAAGACATTCATTTCTCGAGTTCACTGCTACCAGCAAGCAGAATTTTCTTTTCTCCTGAAGATGGCCATGTTGGCCGAAACTCGTCGAGGAATCTAAAAGAAATAATAATAAAAACGAAAGAATATTAATATACAACCTAGTGTGTCAATATATATATATATATATATATATATATATATATATATATATATATATATATATATAACTTGGCCCATCTCTGTCCTTATAAAATCTACATCATCTCGAATATATAGATATATTGACCAGAGACGTATTGTTTGTTTGGCAGCTTTGTGAATTGATATAACCTCGAGCAAAAATACTAAAAGGTTTTATCCGTTGATCTCGCTGGTTAGGGTCTGTTACTTCCACGACCAATCAAGCGATTTGGAAACAGTTCATTGAGTTAATCTCGAGTAATTGACGAATAATGACAAGAGAGGCCATCTTGTTGAACCAAGGCGGGTGTTAATTATCTCATCTGAAACGAAACTGAGGTCCATAATATTGATGCTACCGGTTCAGATAATTCGACTCTATATACTGAAGATTCGTCAAAGAAAAAGCCCAAAAGATTTAAAGATTTTGGCAAATCCATCTAGATATTGACCTTAGGCAAGTCCGTTTTCCAATGTCGGAAAAAGACATTTCAAAGTTGATCTGCCCAAATATGACAGAATTGGTGATTCACTCTTCCGGAATTGACAGAGTGTTAGTGAAATCCTGTAGATAATATAATGCGCTTCAAATGGTACAGAAATGTGTTTTGAAATACTTTTGAACGATTTCATAGATGCACAGAGACTGAACACAGTCGTGGGGGATATTAATCTTGATACTTTATCAATATTTTCAAATCCTTAGTTATTGTTGTGGATTCCGGGGATGGAATCCTGCACAAATAAATAAACCACGACAGTAATTAAAATATAAAAATATGTGTATTAAACATAAGAATACAAACTTGAAATGGAGATTAGTAGTCCAGGAATGCGGGTTAGTAGAAAAGTATATGTACAAGTCTCTGTAAGTGAAGTCGTAATTATCTCTCTTTCTGGACTCTCGTATAACTCTGGGTGAACACCCTGTCTCGACGTTTTTCTCACCCTGTCTCTCCGTAGTATACGTATACTTTGGACGAGTTCATCTTGTGTATAAGGGGTGAGGCCCACAATAGTTATATATATATATATATATATATATATATATATATATATATATATATAATTTTGAATGTTTCATATTATAACTTCTATATTCTTTGTCTACATCTCTAAGATGAAGTATTATGACTACTTGCATTATTTACAATATTCGAACTGTTATCATTATCTTCAATTCCATATTCACAACGTTTCTGTTGTTGTACGCTCCGGCCTTCTTCAGGTGAATGGAATTTCAAATCGAACTCTTTATTCAGTCCACTGAGATAGATTGTTCTAGTTCCAGTTGCCATGACTCTTCTGGATGCCTCAGTTATTTCCCTTTAAGTCACCTTTCCAATTTCTTCACGGCCTGGTATTGAACTCACAACTCTTTGGGTCTAGTCACTGGATCTAACCAATTTTTTATCCAATCGGCCATGTGTCCATAATCTATTCTATAATGTTTTATATTCTCATTCAAACTTTCCTCGCAAAGAAAGCTGATAACGATCAATTGAATGATAATTGAGTGATATTGTTGCTGTTATAAAATGTCTTAATGATAAAAATACATGATATGAGGTAATCCCGTAAATAATGACTTAAATTTGATAGCAACAGATTGAATGATATCTAGATGATTACAATATATGCTATCAAGTCTTGCTATAAACAAGGTCTGAATTTAAACTGCGATAGATGAGTTTTAAACTGAATCCTCTTAGAAAAACAAAGAAGCCATTCCTTCTCCCCAGCTATGGGTAAAATAGAGGAACTACTCCGAATTCCAAACCGTAAAGAAAACAACGGTAAGCCACATGCTTTTTTCTTCCCAAAAGAAGTTATAGCATATCCTAAATAATAAAGAAGTGGAATCCAGGGAGAGCCATAATAGCCTATATCTGAACAGGTCATGACATTAAAAAAGAAAGCGCTACTTTGTAGATGTAAATGTTTTTAAGGAATATTTCTCAGCATTAAAACCTTTGACTTTTTCATTTTTTAACAATATCACACGATCACAAGTCCCGTAACCCATCAGGGTCTAAGGGGAACCACACGTACTCTAGCCGTAGTAGAAGTGGTGTGTCTTAAACAAGATAGCCTGACAGAGCTCAACACTCTCCAGGCTGATTTGAAATTTGAGTTTTCCTTCTTCTAGACTGGTTGCCACCAAAGGCTACAGAACCTAATCTATCCTACTATTTAGCCATAACTGGAGAGAGAAGTGTTGGATTTCCCAAGTGTATATAATGAACTCGACTTGAATTCGAACTCGACTTTTCGATTCCTCAATCGAAGCCACCGTTCCTCCAAAAATAAATTGGCGGTAAAAAATTAATTTCTTGCGTAATATCAAAATTGTAGCGAGTTCTAGGACAATGTTTAGCTTGTCGACTTGTTAGTTGAGAACTAGAACCCTGTTGAATTTTAATATGTAACAGAAGCAAATGCTCCTTTGAGCTTAATTGATATATTTTATTTCCCCTACTTATCGATAATATGATACCATCTATCTGGGAAATTATTGATCCCTCGGGCGAAAAATTATTCAGGTTTCGATGCAAAGAAATGCTTAATATCGGCTTTAACCTATTCATACTAAATAAAACACCACCTCCCCAAAAAAGAATGTTGCAATGTTCTAAAAAGATGAGACACAGATGGAGCGTGATCAGGAGAGTAAGGAGGATGAGGCAAAAGTTCCATATTTAATAATATAATCTTGTTTGTGAGTGAGTCTGATTTAGCCAATGTGTGGCCTTGTATTATAAAAGTAACACTCGTTTACGATTAACCATTGTTGGCGTTTTTAATGCGAATTTTTGTGCAATGTTTCGAATAGGCAATAGTACAAAATATATATTTGGTTTGGTTTTAGAATTTCGTCATAGACAATACCCTTTATATCCCTGCAAAATCAGGGCATACCTTTTTTGTCGAGAAAAGTTATGGTTATGGGATAGACACTCTGATTCCACTGTCATTTTCGTAATATATGATTATCGATTGAACTTTTGGATTTCTGAGTCGAGTTTTCAATCCTTTGTTAAAAGACTTCGTTGTTGATCTGATGTCTCGGCTTCAGGTACTTTCCCACTGCCATGTCAGTTATCTTTGCATCCTGTTACTGGATCTAACTAACGCCTTTATCCACTGTGACATGTGTCCTTGAGAACAAAGAGTGTTAGTTCAATATCCAGTTAAGGCAGTGGAGAACTTTCAGAGGGGAATTAACAAGCGATAACTGATAACTGACATCCATTAAATATGACACGTGGAACTAGAACAGTCTACCCTAGTGAGCGAAATGAAGGGTTCAGTTCGACATTCCAACCGCCTGAATAAGCCCGGAGCGTACAACGGCCGAAACGTTGTAATAAATATGGCGAAAAAGATGAGGACAATAGTCCGAATAATGTAAACAGTGTACATAATACCTCATCTCAGACATATACACAGATACTGAAAGGCCGGAACGTTGTAATAAATATGGCAAGATGAGGACAATAGTCCGAATAATGTAAATAGTGTACATAATACCACATATCAGAAATATAGACAGATACTGAAAGGGCTAAACGTTGTAATAAATATGGCGACAAAGATGAGGACAATAGTCCGAATAATGTAAATAGTGTACATAATACCTCATGTCAGAAAAATAGACAGATACTGAAAGACCTAAACGTTGTAATAAATATGGCAACAAAGATGACGACAATAGTCAGAATAATGTAAATAGTGTACATAATACCTCATCTAAGAAATATAGACAGATACTGAAAGGCTGAAACGTTGTAATGAATATGGCAACAAAGATGATGACAATAGTCCGAATAATGTAAATAGTGTACATAATACCTCATCTCAGACATATACACAGATACTGAAAGGCCGGAACGTTGTAATAAATATGGCAACAATGATGAGGACAATAGTCCGAATAATGTAAATAGTGTACATAATACCTCATCTCAGAAATATAGACAGATACTGAACGGCCGAAACGTTGTAATAAATACGGCGACAAAGATGAGGACAATAGTCCGAATAATGTAAATAGTGTACATAATACCTCATCTCAGACATATACACAGATACTGAAAGGCCGGAACGTTGTAATAAATATGGCAACAAAGATGAGGACAATAGTCCGAATAATGTAAATAGTGTACATAATACACTCAGACATATACACAGATACTGAAAGGCCGGAACGTTGTAATAAATATGGCAACAAAGATGAGGACAATAGTCCGAATAATGTAAATAGTGTACATAATACCACATCTCAAAAATATAGACAGATACTGAAAGGGCGAAACGTAATAAATATGGCAAAAAAGATGAAACAATAGTCGGAATAATGGAAATAATGTAATGAAGTACTTTTTTGAAAAATTACTTTTAAATTTATTGCATCTGCTATATTTGAATGAAGTGTTAGTTTTGTATATTTTGTAGCATCTGTTGTGATATCTAATTTGTTAAATATGATTTCTCGGTAGTCGCAGGTGTTATTACTACATTCGTCGTCTTCGGAGGGTTTTTTTTTTTGCTGTCTTGATTTTGTTTGTGTCTTCTTTCTCACGACGATGTGTGGGTAACGCATAGTCATTTTTCTTAATATCACACAAACTGATAAGCAGAGGGATACCGAATGCAAAGAAAGCTGACTGTAATAAAGAACGTATTTTAAAAGAGAATAATTGGCAACACGATGGAATCAAATGACTGTTTTCCATAAAGAAATGTGAATTTTAAAATTACCCTAATGAGATACTTTACAAAACAGTTATACTCGTCCAGCAAAGCCTTATGTGTTTTAGCTTGTAAATGAACAAACCAATACCCAAGGGAAAAAGGGATAAAAAAAGAAAGAACTAAGAACATGTACTTCCGGCGAAAATAATCGTCTAGAATCAAGTTCAGAGTCAAAAGAAAAAAAAACCCGACACGAGTAAAGTACAAATAACTAAGCATAGTGCTCAATACGCTAAGTAGAGCAAACTAGGTAAACTTAAAGAGCCAGACAAACCTACCTAGGTTTCCGCTTTACGCGGATCGTCAGGGTAAACTGTTTACACTGACGATCCGCGTAGGCGAAACCTAGGTAGGTTTGTCTGGCTCTTTCTTTTACTTTATATATATATATATATATATATATATATATATGTGTGTGTGTGTGTGTGTGTGTGTGTGTGTGTGTGTGTGTGTGACGTCTTCGCCGAGGCGTCAGCTGTTCGCTCCTCGCTGCTCCAAATGTTACGTTCTAACCCTTTGGTTAGATTGATACCAGCCTCGCCGTTTCCAACGCCTGGTTACCAGGGTGTACTGCACTGATCTCCAGTCTGCCTACCCACGTTGTGAATTGATCTTAGACAGACAAGATCAAACAGGGGTTGGGGCCGTAATGCAAGTTGAGTTCAACGGGGGTGATAACACACAATTATGTATAAAAGAAAATAAAATAAAAACTCACAAAGTCCAAAGTATCAAAGAAAAAGGTAAAGGTAAAAACTTTTATGTCTATTTGCTCGGTACATAGGACTATGTCTACTTCCCGACCCGTTCTGTGGATTGTGGCACGACGCTTTTACTAGGCAACCTTAAGGCTTCAAGTTGTCTGCTCTCTAAGAAATTTCGGTGTGTCTTTGGACGAAAGTTGAAAAAAAAACTCATTTCTGTGGTCTTGATTCTAAGTCGCTCTTCAAACTACTTGTTCTTGGTTGAAGAAGAGTCCAGAAGTGTGCGTGAATCTTGGTCAGCTATCTTGACGCGGTTTCAACACTGGGCGCTCATCTCTCCTTGTCGTCCAAAGTTCAAAACTTCTGGCCAGGTTCCGCGGCTCAATCTGACTTCTTCTCTCCGGCTTGGGTCGAACGAACTGAACTCTCTCCAGAGTCTGAATTACTGGTCACTCATCTCCGCCGTCGGTGCGCGAACTAACTTCTTCTCTTCGGCTTGGGTCGAACGAACTGAACTTCTCTCCAGAGTCTGAATTACTGGTCACTTATCTCCGCCGTCGGTGCGCGAACTAACTTCTTCTCTTCGGCTTGGGTCGGACGAACTTCTTCACTTAGGCCAAACGAACTGGCCTCTCCTGCCCACAAAGTGGGCGAAAGAATTCGGGCCGCCGTCCGCGGTTCCACTCCGCCTGCCGTCCGCGGCTGAACTGATTTCTGTCGGTTGGGGTCTCGTTTTTATTGACGCCGTCAAAACTGGGGTGGGTCTGTCGGCGCCAGGGGTTCTTCGATAATTCTAAATACGTATCCACCCTTCTTATTTCTGGTTAGGGATTTTTCACTCTTTTCCATTTTCGGTAACTCACTCTCACTCCCACTCCCTTACTGTGCCTCTGAGGGGCGTGTACCCGCTTCCCCACTTCTTCGTATCGGCTCCTCACACTTACACTTTTGATAGGGGCGTCGACCGATTCTCCTCGTGCGTCACGTGACCGCTCTCGGCCAATGAGGTCCTGGTTGGGTATCTTCCCTCCTCCTTCGTATGTCATGTGATCTATTTAGCCAATAACGTCTTATTCGGGCGTGGATAATCCGTGGCTTTGTTTTGGGAAAGAAATACCTTGCTTAGAAAACAAAAATATTAATTAAAATCGCCCTTATCATGAGCGACTGAGATGACACTCTCGGCTTTTTAACACGTGGTATTTGTCAAGCAGTTTATCGCTAATTGGATATGATCAAAGAAAGGAATTTCTCAGACTCGTTGGCGTTTCTGAAGCGGAATAAAAATATTTCATTTTCTCTCCGCTCGAAGGTCTGATAACAAAAATCTTTATTATCGCAGGGCCGGCATTTATTCTGTCAAAAGAAAAATTTTGCCAGTGACAACATCTTGTGTGGACTTTTTCTAATTCTGGAGACTGTCTATGTTTTCGTATTAATGGTTTGTCTTCATATCCTTAGATTTCCCCCTCCCATTAGACCTTTACTATCATTCCAACGACACACTTTTCCCAAATTTTTACTTATCAATATTTTCATTGTCCCTAAACTTTCGTTTCTTCTTTTCCTCCTTTCTTTCTTTTCCTTGGTTAACATCCAATTGATAACAAACTTCCATTTTTCGGGGACCCACGGAAATCGGTCAGATGCTTGTTTGCAGTTGACCTGAATATTTTTCGACACCTGTTATCTATCAGCCGTGTGTGTGTGTGTGTGCTCGCCTATGACCTGTTTTCGTATTATTTTTTTTCTTTTTCTTCTTCGTTTTCCCTTTCTTTCTCCCAGATCGCTTGAATGTAAAGAAAAAGAATTATTCTTAAAACCCAAAATATTTTTCGGCCTTAAATAATTATTAAATGGTTGATAAACCGTAAAAAACAAATCATATATCTATGAATATTTCTTTCAGCTCGTCAGGTATGCATGGTGCCATATATATATATATATATATATATATATATATATCAAAATAATGAGAAAGAACAGTAAGATTTATAATCCGGTGTTCTTATTAATTATTTAAAAAAAAGCAGTGCTCAATGCAATTCAGTAGAGCCTAGACATAAATTTACTAATTTAAAAATATGGTTCCATCGCTACACATGAATTACCATGTTTCAAAACAGAAAATAAACTTTAAATTTTATTATAGAATTATATTTAAAATCTTTATCTTTGATCCATTTTCAAGGGATGTCTGGAATAATTTATTTTAGTCTTAAGATATTTATGGGATAAAGTGCTCAATATCAGAGATAGAGCGTGTGTAAATATAAAAGTGAACATAGAAGTTAACACTTAGAGGCGACAGTCTGTTTCATGCTAGACGCAATCGTAGCCTGACGATATATATATATATATATATATATATATATATATATATATATATAACAGGCAAAAACGTTTTCAGTCACCCTGTATTTCTTTAAAAGAAACACCTTGAAATGAAAGATTTTTTTCATTTTTATAAGTAAAAGATAAAATTTCCGTAAATTCTTTTTATTTGCTTTTATTCTGGCAAAATATAAGCACTTAATTATAAAAAAAAATTATCATACAACAGCATCATATTTTGTTTACGTCAAAAAAACCACCACTTGTCTTAATTACTGCTTCACAAATTCTTGTTATCTGCTATCTATTAAAAACAATGGATAGCAGATTTTCCTAATCATTTTTCAACACGGATATTTTCCGATATTAATTGAATAGGGGAGAGGTCAAGAGATTGAAGCGACCAAGACAATTTCTAAAATTGTGTCTCTTAATTTAGAAGAGTGTTTCATGTTGGTGAAAGGGAATTATTTTCCCATTAAGCGTAAATCATGTGGTATAGCGTTTCTTTGCAAAATCAAGTGATATTGTTGTTTTTTTCCTGATTCCCCTGTTCTGAATCAAATCTCTATTCCTTTTGGCAGTCTTAAAATTCTGCTGAGGGTTTAATGGTGAAAACAAAATATAATATTTTTCATACAAATTTAACAAAATGTATTGTAGACAGATGAACCAAAAATTTGATTGCTTTGCTAATAGGAGGAGGCTAGAAAAACACTTAAAAATATACCGTGGTTACTGAAATGTTAGTTTTTACATAATTTCTTTTTTTTAAATCTCATGTTAAGGTGTTTTTTAAAGGAATGCAGGGTGGTCCAAAACTTTCTGCCTGTATTATTTATATATATATATATATATATATATGTGTGTGTGTGTGTGTGTGTGCGTATAAGTGATAGAAATTAGGAGGATTTGAGATAATTATAATTCATCGAGTCTAGAAGAAACCTCAACAAAATGCAGAAAGCACTGGACGGCCGTTTTGTCTATATTTGGGACACCTCAGAACCACTACCGAGAATTGAAACACATATATATATATATTTATATTTATATATATATATATATATATTTATATATATATATTTATATATATATATATTTATATATATATATATATATATATGTATATAAATAAAAAGAAAAGAACAGTAAGATATAAAATCCGGTGTTCTTATAGATATTTTATTTTTTACAAAATAGTGCTCAATGTAAATTTACAGAGCATTAATATTATAAATTAATTGATTTAAAAAATGGTTATTTTTTTTCTAAAACAGTTCATGTAGCATGTTTCAAAAATTTTGGCTAGAAGATAAAAGAACTAATTTTTTAATTTTTGCAAAAATAAAATTAAAAGCATTAGTTCTATTTTCTTCAAGCAAATTTTGAACTTGAAGATGAAATTATAACCATATTTTAAATCAATTAATTTATAATAATTATATATATATATTTATATATATATATATATATATATATATATATATATTTTATATATATATATATATATATATATATATATATGTGGCACCTTTGCATTATTAGAAATATTCATAGAAATATGATTTAATTTTTTTCTTATTCGGTTTTACTAAACAGGTTGTTGATTTTTTTTTAAAACGGAAAATAATTGAGTTGAAAATAATTCACTAAGATTGTACTTGGACGATCCTAAGGGAAGAAGAAGGAAGGGGAAAAGAGAGAGGTCGAGAAAAAAAAAAAAACGGTCATTAACAAAAACACGAGTCAGAAAGATATCTTAGCTAGCATGTTGACCGAATTTTTTTTTAAAGACAATTGGAAGAATAGAATTAGAAATAATAAGAAGAAAGAAAGGGAAAAAAGACATGATATCAAAACGGGCCGCTTGATGGAAGCCAGATATCGGTCAAAGCACCTAGCCTACTTTTGCATGGAAAGACACCTTATCAATTTGGATAAAGAGAAATTTTGGGAACAATGAAACAATCTTAATCAGAGAAAAAGTGTCTTTTGGGTTGAGGGGAGTGACCGGTGGAACGGTATACAGGCTCTGACCTGTTAAAAATTAGAACCCCCACAATAATAAAGTGGAGACATTTTCAATGTAGATAATTAAGATTTTGACTATCAGGAAAAACAAAGAGGTAAAAAAGAGGGACAATTGCTTTTGGCTCACAGAGGGCGCCAAGAAGGCGGAAAAGATCCTTTCTGAAGTCAAGTCTAATTAGCGGCGGGCTGTTTGACCAAAGTCCAGGTGAGAGAAGGCCAAGATGGTCATTTTTCGTACGTGCGAAAAAAAAAAGGAAAAAAATAGATTTTGTTTTTAGAACAAGAACGATATAAGCCCGCCCCGATTGATTGCAGGAAACGCCCAATCAGGATCTCATTAAAAACGGTCACGTGGCTGCAGAAAAAAAAAGAAAGAAATGCTCAACCAGAATCCCATTAGCCGAAAACGGTCACGTGGCTGCGGAAAAGAAAAGAAAGAAATGCTCGATCAGAATCTCATTAGTCGAAAGCGGTCACCTGACATACGAGAGACTAAGAGAGATGGTGTGCACCTCCCACAAAAGGCACTGTGAGGAAGTAGGGGTGAAAACAATAGCGATAATGAGAAATCAAAAATAATGCGACTTTTGGAATTATCGAGAAAACCCCTGACGCCGACAGACCCACCCCAGTTTGTTGCGGCGTCAATAAAAGCAGGACCCCAGTCGACAGAAATCAGTTGGAGTTGGAGTGGAGT
>CAHIKZ030004180.1:2362500-2375000 GCA_903632075.3 Acanthosepion pharaonis | reverse complement strand
ACATATGAACGGCTGAACACCTACAGATATCAACTGAATAATGTTAAAATCTGAAGTGTTTTCTTAAAATGGTAGCTTACTTGAGCGAAGATGAAATTAAGAAATAAATAACTGAAAACTCCAGAAGTCAAGTAGCCCTTGGTCGGAATCAGAAGTTTCCGCCAGCAGTCTTATATAAGGAAATTCCTGGTTAGACTGAAGGATTGAGAAAGGAGACATCCGTCCAGCATGTAGACACATGGCACAGTGGATAAAGACGTTGATTAGATCCAGTGAATAGGACTCAACGAGTGTGGGTTCAATACCCGGTTAAGGCAGTGGAGAACTTTCAAAGGGAAATTAACAGGAAATAACTGATAACTGACATCCAGTAAACATGGCAAGTTGAACTAGAACAGTCTACCACAGTGAGCGAAATAAAGGGTTCAGTTCGACATTCCAACCACCGGAAGAAGGCCGGAGCGTACAACGGCCGAAACGTTGTAATAAATATGGCGACAAAGATGCGGACAATAGTCTGAATAATGTAAATAATGTACATAATACCTCATCTCAGAAATATAGACAGATGCATTCTGAGTTTAGTTTTGACTTACGATCATATAGTGTATAAACACTGGTTCCTGTGCGATCACCGAAGTTAAGAAACATCGATATTATTCAGAATCTAGATGGGTGACCGCTTGGGATTTGCAGGTGCTCTAAGCTTGGATGGTGTAATAGATAGTGGCACGGAATTGTTGATCGGTGGGCAAAGTTCCCATTTCAGTTGGGTCCATTATATTCACTTATGTGCAAATAAACGTTGGGAAAAGTATGAATCCGCCACTTCTCTCCCCAGCTATGGGTTATTTTACTAAGACTTGTATCCTTAAAGTATTATTATATCCCAAAAAACTCTTAAAATCTTGCTTAAAATATAATGCAAAGGCTTTATAAGATGTAAAAAAAGAATCAATCAATCAAGTTATTTAATTGTAGCTTTCGGTTATTTAAAATAATCTCATGATAGCAAGTATGGAAACGTAGATAGATAGATAGATGAATAGATAATGATAGATAGATAGATGAACCAATTGAAATTGATACATGGAAATATATATATATATCTATATATATATATATAGAGAGAGAGCGATTAACAAACTAAGATAGATAGATAGATAGATAGATAGATAGATAGATGAACAAACTGAAATTGATACATGGAAATGTATATATATATATAGATATAGATATAGATATATATAGAGAGAGAGATAAACAAACTTAGATAGATAGATAGATGAATGATAGATAGATAGATAGATGAACAAACTGAAATTGATACATGGAAATATATATATATCTATATATATATATATATATATATATATAGAGAGAGAGAGAGAGAGAGAGAGAGATTAACAAACTTAGATAGATAGATAGATAGATAGATAGATAGATAGATAGATAGATAGATAGATAGATGAACAAACTGAAATTGATACATGGAAATATATATATCTATATATATATATAGAGAGAGAGATTTTTAAAAACTAAGATAGATAGATAGATAGATGAACAAACTGAAATTGATACATGGAAATATATATATATCTATATATATATATATATAGAGAGAGAGAGAGATTAACAAACTAAGATAGATAGATAGATACATAGATAGATAGATAGATAGATAGATAGATAGATACATAGATAGATAGATAGATAGATAGATTAGCAAACTCGTATAGATAGAAAGATAGATATATAGATCGAAAAATGAACAAAACGTGATAGATAGATAGATAGATAGATAGATAGATAGATAACGAACAGACTGAGCAGTTGTTTAGTCTTTATCCTTACAAAAAAAAACAACATATATATGAAAATATACACAGATAACCGATCGTCGAGTTTTTTGGCCCCCCCCCACTGATATCAATTAAGGTCAAAGTTCAGTTTTCTTAAATAATAAATCAAGTTACATATGACTTCTTGACATTAACATACGCTCCTTCACCGGGCATTCATCACAAGCTTACTTTTTTTTTCAAAATATATTATGTTCGTCAGCGTTTTTCACTATTCACAAAACTGTCTATTTATTTTAATCATTTTATCACAAGTAATGTCATAAATGGAATAAAAACCCAAGGGAAGTTGACTGAAGCCGAGGTGGAAGGTCAAGACCGCTATCATTGCAGATTCTTCTTCGTATTTTACCAAGAATCTCTAAATACATAGCAGTAGTATTCAATGCAGAGATGAATGGAATATACAGAAAAGAAAGCGAGAGAGAGACTTTAAAACTGTAGATCTATATATATATATATATATATATATATATATATATATATATATATATATATATATATATAGGCCAAGGTTTGAGGTATGCCGCCCTTGATAATTTTTAAATTGTACTTTAAATAAGAGAAAATTATAATATATGGTTAAAAAAGAGTGACACCTGATTTTTTATTAGAATTGTTATTTTACAAAAGAAAAAAGCATTTTATGATTAAACTTTGCTGGTGTCAAACATCCTCCATTAGTGTTCATAACTGTAACCCAATTTTTGAGCATTCATTGCAAAAGTTTCTCAATGTATAAGTTTGATAATTGATTCCATTCTTTTCTTCTATGACTCTAAAGAGCTCTTGTTCATTCCATGCCAATTCTAGATGGCTTCAAACCTTTCAATTGTAGTATATATATATATATATATATATATATATATATATATATATATATATATATATATATATATATATATATATATATACAGGTACGATGAGAGCGAATAGAGTACAATTCCCACGTTCGTAACATTTAATCTAAAAGGGGGCTCAATACAGAGTAGACCAATATTATTTATTTTAGGATATTACACCGATAAACATCTAAAATTACAAGACAATTGTAGTCATGTTTCAATAAAGCTTATAAAAGAAAAATTGTATATATATTCTCTGATATATAAGTATACGCGTCTTCATTAGCCATTATCAAATATTTATTTATATATATATATGTGTGTGTGTGTGTGTTTGTGCGTCGGTATTTGTGTGCGTTTGTATGTTTATATTTATTATTTAATAAATTTGACATTAAGTGGAAATCGATGTCAACACCCAGCGATGACTGGCTGTTTAATGCTTAAATGTAACCTTCACATAGATAGATAGTTAGATAGATATGACGAAATCCTAAAATACTGATCAAGGAATTTCATTATTTCTCGCTATATCATGACAATACTCATATTCATAAAAGATTTTTATTTGCATTTTTAGTTGTCTTCGCTTTTATTTTATTTTTTGAGTGTGTGTGTGTGTGTGTGTTTTCAGAGGAGATTCTGCACTGCCAACTGACTAACTTGAGAAGGCAAGCCAATGAATCAATCCTCTAACACTGGCTGTCCTCTGGAGAAGCCAGTACACTTCTTTCATCATTACAGTTCATCGAATAGACTTGCAAGTCTTTCAGAGAGATATGACCCTGGCTAATCCAGACAGTCATTCATCATCTTGAGTGCTTCTCATTTGAAATATTAAATGATATTTCTGTTCTGTTACCATTATTAATTATAGCAGTATTTTTACTGTTATGCGACTATGAGAATTTACCTATTGATATGTAGAGAATGAGATAGATAGATAGATAGATAGATAGATAGATAGATAGATAGATATGAACAGAATGTGATAGATAGATAGATATGAACAGAATGTGATAGATAGATAGATAGATCTAAATAAACATACACATACATGTATATATATATATATGTGTGTGTGTGTGTGTGTGTGTGTGTGTATATGTATATATATATATATATATATATGTATCTATATATGCATATATATATATGAGGCACGGTGGAGGAATCGGAGGGCCGAGTTCGAATTCTAGTCAAATCCATTACATTCACTTACGTGATAACACGCTTGGGAAAGGTATGAATCCTTTTCTTTTCCCTCCAGCTATGGGTAAATAGCAGGACAGCCTGGGTTCTATAGCCTTGGATGGCAACTGGAGAAAGACAACTCTGAATTCAAAACCTGCGGAGGGTCGTTTGGGACCTTGTGGCACGTAGTGCACCAGGTCTCACTATTCGGCAATTCAAAAAGTGTGGATGGTCCTGCACGAAACCTTCACCATTATCATCAAATCTAATCTTATAAATATAAGTATATTCGTCCGGAAAAATGTAATTGTAGGAATAAGAAAACCTGCCCCCACCGGGGAAAGTGCCAGCAAGAGTGCGTGGTATACCAAGTAAAAATATACAAGGATAAATTTAGCAATAATGATGAAAATCCAAAAGTATATATAGGATGTACCCAAAACCCGATATTATAACCATCTTAGTAGTTTTAATAACAAAAGATACAAACATAAAACACATGTTATCTTCTTACGTATGAAAAATGAAACAGGACTATAATAAAGACCCCATTTTGAAATGGGAAATATTAAAGAAATGCCATAAGTATAAAGCGGGTAATAAATTTTGTCCACTATGTATAGAGGAAAAGTTAGCAATCGCTTTGTATAAAAACCCTGCAATTTGCTAAATCTAAATTCTTGAGTAAATGTAGACAGGAAACGCTAGTTACTAGAATAGGTTTGGTTTTCCTCTCTCTCTCTCTCTCTCTCTCTCTATCTCTCTCTCTCTCTCTCTCTCTCTCTCTCTCTCTCTCTTTCTCTTTGTTATTGAATAAATATGTACTGTTCTGTTACTGTTTTTTTTGGTCACATGCACATGTTTTTATGTTGTAGGCTATTTATATTCTGTTCTAATGTTACCTCTTTGACCGGCGTACCCTGACGATCCATGTAGGTGAAACCTAGGTAGATTTGCCTGGATCTTTAGTGTCATAGTTATATATATATATATATATATATATATATATATATATATATATATATATATATTGTTATGGTCCGATTCCTTGTACCACTGTAATAGTCCAAGTTAGAACCAATAAAGAAGGACTCGAACACGTACATGAAATAACACAGATATATTACAAACAGGAATATATACAGAGAAGTAGAAAGTGTTAGTAAGAACAATCAGATTTAGTAGGGAGAACAATGAAGTCTCGACCAGTATCACTATTCCAATGTCTTGTAGTAATTGTCTGAACCCGACTCTGTTTTGGTCTGCCTCTGACTCGACTGACTGACTCGCTCGCTCTGACTGACTGACAGATTCCTGACGGACCTCACTCCAGACTTCAGACAAGTACTCGCTGCTTCCTCTTGAGGCGCAGTATTTATTACGTATTATTATTATGTTATTATGGGTAAGGTCCCATAACATATATATATATATATATATATATATATATATATATATATATATATATATATATGTATATATATATATATACGAACACAAGTAGACTAATAAACATATAAATAGTTATGAACATTATGTTTATCAACATAGAAAGAAAGAAAGAAAGAAAGAAAGAAAGAAAGAAAGAAAACAGTGCTGGCATTTTTGGCTATAAAATGGTCAATGTTTTAAAGACCAGGGCAAAAAAATTTAGAAAAGTATGATACTATTTCAATAATTTCGCATGTGCTGAAAATCTAAATTTTGTAGATCGAACTACTTAAAATTAGCAAAGATGGTCGGCCATTTTAAGGGCATCACAAGTGGCAAACTTCAACTGGGCCCAAAGAAGAGATTAGAAAAGGATTCCGAGGACTAGTGCCTCTAATCAGACGTGCAGAATAATGACCGTCCACATAATACCCATACGACTCAACTTGTTCTGTAAAATCCAAGATGACTACCAGACGTATGTACCACACCACATGAAGAAATATCGCTTGACTGACCTAAAAAGGTCCCTGTACCCTATCTGACAACTGGAAATACCATAGTATAATGTATAGAAATGTGTTATTTGTTTGCCATCTGCATAATCAAAAGAATGCGACAATGTGTTAACGTGTAAAGAGTTGATTTATTTTGATAACCCTGTTGACACTTTTGATGCTTATATATATATATATATATATATATATATATATATATATATATATATATATTATTTATTCAATAACCAACAAATACTATTCTTAAAGAGTGCAATACAGAGTAGAGCAAATACAATCATTTTTTAGAAAATTATAACATAAATATGTTTTAAAATGACTACAAAAATAGCCATTTTGTCTCAACACTTCTGGTGTCATATCAAATGATGGCTATTTTTATCGTCATTTTATAACATATTTATGTTATAATTTTCAAAAAATAATTGTGTTTGCTCTATTCTATATTGAGCACTCTTTTAAGAATAGTATTTGTTGGTTATTGAATTTATTCCGTATATATAGCAATATTATACTATATATATATATATATATATATATATATATATATATATATATATATATATATATATATGTCTAACCTTCACACCTAGGAACTACCATGTCACTTACATTGTAGCAAACTCCCCCACATTCCCTCCGTATTCCATCGGTGAGAATTTTTACTTAACAGCTTCTTCCCGCGAAACAGACTCCCAAGAGGATGTTTGGCCAATCACTACAATCTTAACAAGTCTAGATTTAACCGTTATCTTACTCTTCTATCCGTATAAACTGCCCCTTAACGTAACCCTCTACCTTTAGTTGGACAGGTGAACATTACTGTAATACATCTGGATTATGTCAGAGGGTATCCCGCAGCCGAGCCTCTGCCGAAGGGTAGAGTCACGTCTCGCAAAACTGACTGTTTTTACATGGTCTATTGGAAAATTTTTGCTCGATCCTACGGGTTCGGATACCCCACTTTAAACTCGGCCTTGTGCCACATCTTTCTGCGTGGGGCAACGGTTAAATAATCATATATATATATATATATATATATATATATATATATATATTGTGTGTGCATTTAGGCATCATCTTTTCATTCATACACGTTTCATTAAATAATATAGACAAGTGTTGTTTTCGTAACGTCTGATAAGTTTAATAACATTATCGTTGAACGAAGAAATAAATTCACAATATCGATCCATATATTTTTAAGCTTTCGGCTTACATAAGCCATTATCAAAGATGTTAATTACAACATATTAAACAATATACGGACACAACAGTGATGATAGTCTGTCATTGTTTACATAGATGATTTCTAAGCTACGATAAACACGCGCATATAAGACGCTAGAAGCGAAAATCGCACCGCATCTCATGACGTCACACATGACCACACTAGAGTGAATTGTAGAATGAAGTAAGGAAAGCTGTTGGTATAAACCAATGGCTTCTGTTACCAATTATAGACATTTAAGAATATTTGTAGAGATGCCATAATTGATTTTGTTTAGGTTGGGTTTCAACTGTTTGATGTATAATGCTTCAAGGATTTTTAGTTTTTGTCTATTGTTTTCATGTCGAAGTATAATTGTGTTTTCGACAAGTATTTTACGGAATTGTGAGTGCGGGCATGTATGTTGTTTTAAATGCCTAAAAATGTTAGAGTTTTCATTCAAATGTAGTGTCAAGCGTCGTGAAAGCGAGTTTGTGGTGTGACCAACATAAATATTATTTAATTCGTTGGAGATACAATCTCCCAAAGGGCACTTGAATTTATAAACTATGTTGGTTTTTTGCAAATCGCTAACCGGGGGAGAAGAATCATTGCGAAGAAGTTGGATATACTAGATTTAATGTAGTATATGATTAATTTAATTTTTTACTAGGATCTGTCGTTGATATATTAGAATTTACTAAATTTTTTAGTATATTTTCATCTTGTTTATAATTAGTATGCATTTGATTACGATATAGGAGATTAATATGTTTGAGATTAGTAGAAGCAATATTATGTACAATTTGCTTAGAATTGAGATTTCTAAGAAAGCATCTTATTTGTTCATCAACTATATAGTTTGGAAAGCTATTATTAATAAGTGTCTGTTTTATATAAAATATATTCGTAATAAATTTTGTTGAGATTGGTTGGTTGATTTTGATATACATGGTTTTGACAATTTGATGTTTTTATTTATTATTTTCGTGGTGTTATGATATCGGTGTTAACGGGGGAGGAGGAAAATAATAATAATAATAATAATAATAAGAAGAAGAAGAAGAAGAAGAAGAAGAAGAAGGGGACGTAATCACATTTTCATATTTAACATTTGTATATAAAAGTAAAATAAATACACATAACTTTTTAAGAATTGAGGGTTCGATTTAACACTGTCTTCATATTATGAACAGAGCCCCCATTTCTAAAATGATAAAAAGAAATCGGTGTTTTTCGATTCTGACAAAGGTCTAATGAATGTAAATCTTCAGAAATTATTCCCAAATAAAATTTTCCCGTTTCAACGGACGGACCAGTTAACTTTAGTAGTGCCAAAAGATTTTACAAATTGAATCTGTATTCCTTCATCTTGTTGACTGTCCTGATCTACTTTGCCGAAGTTTCCATCCAAGTTCCCCTGACTGATCAACAATATTAGCATTATCATATTACCCTAAGGAAGCGATGAGGAAAAGCTACTTTGTTTTATTTAATATAATCGAAGTGCTCTTTCATTCTCTTAACGAGAATTAACGTGGCTTTCAGCTTCGAACGAGACAAGATTCCAGCCACAAACATTCGGCTCAGAACGTCTCTCCGGGGAAATAGAATGAGTGTTACTTAAGCAATAGGGGTCAGGATAAAAAAAAATGATAGAATCTGTTACGTCGTAGAATTTGGTTCTGTTTTATGGAAACTAGTTGCAGTTGCACCAAATATATTAAATCACACACACACACATACATTTCATACATATATATATATATATATATATATATATATATATATATATATATATATATATACCGCATATATATATACTGCATATATATATACTGCATATATATATATATTACCTGTAGAACAAAATTTCCGCCTAGAAAAACACGATTTCAAAACCCATGCCAAATTCACTATAATTGAAAGAAAAGAAAAGTTCAAAGCAGATAACATTAGAAAGATTTTAGAGTTCCATGAAAATAAGTGGATACAACGTCTAAAAACACACTATCCAGCCGGGCTAAACCATAAATTTAACAATACAAATCAAAACCTACCCACATTTCTCACCCACACAAGACAGACATGCTTACGGAGGTGTTGAGGCCTCACACTTATACACACACCCACACGAATATACACACTTACACACACCATACTCACTCACTCCCTAATGAGCTAAATGATAACACACACCCACAGCAATGCACACGCTTACACATGTAATACTCAATCACTCCCTAAGTACCAAATAACACACACACACATACACACACACACGCACACGCAGACTTAACAGAGACACATCCCCTCTCCACGAATCAATAAAACTGTCAAACTGACCAGGGGAATTCAGAGCAGCATAGATCCATCCAGCTGTGATCTCAAATAACCACTTAAAAGAGACTGTTTGACCAACACAAGGAATGTTAAAAGATTCATGTTAAAAAGATAAAAAAAAATTAAAAAAACAAATGAAAACTACAGACAAAAGTTCATTTTCTCCATCAAGACATTAATTTCTGTAGTTTACTGCTACCAGCAAGCAGAAATATTTCTTCCCTTGATGATGGCCATTTTGGCCGAAACTAGTCGAGGAATCTAAATGAAATAATAAAAAAAAAAACGAAATAATATTAATCTACAACCAGTGTGCCTGAAGATTTTAATTTTTTAATATTTTTATTGTTCAATATATATATATATATATATATATATATATATGCAGCATATCTTCATCCAAACATATTTTATTGAATAATATGGACATATTGTGTCTATTTTCATTCTTATTTGTTCCTGTTGCACATTTCATCACAGTTATATTAAGTTTGTCTGCGTAATTTACTCCTGAAGATGATCTTAGAAAAGATCGAAAGTACTTCGGTTAACAAACACTACGGCGCCTTCCATGATAAATTTTATTTACATATCAAGAAACTGACTAGACAACTGAAAAGAATCAGTATATACCGGATTTAATGGCAAAATTGTCCAAATTGTATAACAGCATAATTGCCCATCCCACAAAAAGTTTAATATCTAAAAAAACACTAAACTAATTGAGTTTTTCTTTTTTCCAGGTTTTCATATAAGATGTTTAGCCATCTTGACATCATTTGCCGTCAAAATGAATAAAAAAACCCTTTGAGGTATCCAGCTAAAAAGAGAACAGTTTGAAATCGTTTTGTGTCATCCTGTCTTCTCAAATGAGCAATGGTGAAAGGAAAAAGATCATTCAGACCTTCAATGATGGTACCAACATTCATACCCTGGCTTCCATCTACAAATTTCATTCAAGAACCATCACGAGAATGATATATAAGTTTAAAAAAGAGGGAATATTAGAGAGGAAAACTGTATCAGGAGTTCACAACAGGAAGAGAGATCAGTATTTCAACTTAAATCTAAAGAGATTAATTAGAAAAGATCTAACTCAATCCATAAGATGTTTGGTATGCAAGAGAGAAGTTCCAGCTATAAGAGTACAAAGAGCAGTGAAAAAAGACTTGAAAATGATATTGTACGTGAAACGTGTGTGGCAACGTGTTACCCCAGGACAGAAAGAACGTTAGAGAGGACGAATATCATCTTGAATAAGTTTGAAAATTATCTTGGAATAATATATTTCATGATCTCGGATAATTAACGAAGAAGGGAGATCGGAAAATCAGACCTACACGGGGTCTATTAAAGGCGAAAACCTATCTACCTGACCGGCTTTTGTGAATGGGTAGCGGAATGGGACTGAAAAATATAATTAAAAAACAAATGTTACTCAGAGCTTCAAAGAAAAAGAAGTTGAGTAGAGCTACAATTGCCCATATGTGGAAAGCACACGGCACAGAGAAGGATTTACTCTATATATGTATTCTTACGGTAAACGGCGAGCGATGTAGACCTTCACATTTTTTATTGCATAGTCAAGATGAGAAGGATGCTAAGAGTATCATTGACAGAGCGTGTGAGCAACAATGAGCTTTTGGTGAGGATTCAAACAAGGAGAAAACTTATACACCAAGAAGAGGCATCTGAAATTCTTTGGAGACGTAATGAAAAAGGACAGCTTGGAGAATCTGATACTCACAGTCGAATAGAGGGAAAGAGACAGAGGGGAAAGCAACGCATGACTTACCTTGCGAGCTTAAGCAAGTGGATGACAGAACAGGGCCTAGAGAAAGTAGCAAAGGGATAAAACTTATTGAGAGCTACAAGGGATAGGGAAAAGGGGAGAGCCATTGTCGCCTACGTCCTGAAGGGACGCGGCACATAAAAAGAAAGTCAAGATACGGTGGCTCCTGCTGTGAAACAGCAACTCCCTTTCAATATTGATCAGAACAGTAGCAACGTCTAGCCTTAGACCATAATTAACTTACGTTATTAAATACTGCTGTGAAATCTCCTAAGAAGTTACCTGAAACGTATCTCCGTAATCTGTTTGTTTAAGGTTTTAATTCTTCCTGTTTTGGAGATGTTTTTGCAATGTGCTTCGGGATTGTGTCAGGTGCTCCCGTATAAATCGTCCTTCATTTTTCCTTTTATAATTCGAAATCATCATTTTTTTCGAGGAAAAAAAACGTATAGCTTTTAATTTCTTTACTGACTAGCCACATAATAATAGTGAAGTTTTATATAGTCTTTTATTGTGTACATCAAATGAGCCTAGAGCTGAAAGCTCATTGGATCAGACTCCGACCCAGGATCTTCTTCCTCTTTAAAGGAACCTTACTAACTAACCATGTCTACAGGAGTGTAGCCGTACTCACCATGCTTGGTCAATTGCTAACTAGTGAGGCTATTTAACCCAGTTTGAGATTTTGAGTTCAGATATGTCCTTCAAGACAGGTTGCTACCAAAGGCAGTAGAACGACATGGATTCATACATTTGGTATTTTTAGTGAATGTAACGAACTCGACTGGAATTCGAACTCCGCTCTTCAATTCCTCACGTTAAATCGTTACCCATTATTCCATCGTAACTTCAAGTTTGAAGAAAAGGTCTGTAAAAACGAATACATTCTTGAGAGTCATTAATCTTTATCTCCCCAAGGTAGAATTGCGACGACTCTCTTTTATAACAGGATATTATTTATATATATATATATATATATATATATATATATATATATATATATATATATACACATATATATATATATATATATATATATATATATATATATATATATATATATATATATATATATACACTACAGTACAAAAGTATGCAGCTACTCCCAGTATAAGCATGTCATGTATTTGAGAGAAGAATTTTAAAAAAGTGCTAAAAAAAGTACCCTGGGAATCACTGAAAAAAGAATTGAGTCAATTATCAAGATTGTACTTAGAGAAACTTTTGCAATGTATGCCAAAAATTTGTGCTGCAGTAATCAAGGTTAAAGGAGGATATTTTGTCGCGGGCAAGATT
This sequence comes from Acanthosepion pharaonis, assembly GCA_903632075.3. Taxonomy (NCBI): domain Eukaryota; kingdom Metazoa; phylum Mollusca; class Cephalopoda; order Sepiida; family Sepiidae; genus Acanthosepion; species Acanthosepion pharaonis. Next base: position 2,362,506 of record CAHIKZ030004180.1, on the reverse strand, counting down.
TAATCA
>CAHIKZ030004180.1:2322500-2360000 GCA_903632075.3 Acanthosepion pharaonis | reverse complement strand
TTTAACCATCTTGACACCATCTGTCGTAAGAAACAGTGAAAAACCCTTTGAGTTATTTAGCTAGAAAACGAGAAGCTTATAATTGTTTTGTGTCAGCCCCAGGATTGTCTCAAGGTTCTTGATAAAATCCAGAGAGGGATATGCAATGTAATTGACCCTGATCTGGGAACTCGTCTGCAGTCGCGCTCTCACAGAAATGCCATGGCCTCTCTTTGTCTTTTTTACAAATACTTTCACGGTAATTGCTCCGATGAGCTGCTTTCGCTGGTTCCTAGACTTCATGAATTTAAGCAATCCACTAGGCTGGCACATCTCGCTTTCACCCTTTTACTGTAGAAACTTTTAAATGTAGCCGTCTCTTCTACTCCAATAGCTTCATACCTCGCACCTCTCGCCTGTGGAACTCCCTTTCTTATTCCAGTTTCCCTGGGAGCTATAATCTCCAACTATTCAAATGTAATGTCAATCGACATCTCCAGATGCCTTGATCCTCCTCTTCATCCTTTCCTCTATCACTCCTCTTTGCTCTCGCTCCAACTCTCTGTAACCCTTTGCGTGCTAGTGGCTTTCCGTCTTGCTTGGGGTTGAATGCTTTAAAAAAAGTGAGCCAATAGCTGAGGGAGAAGAGATAGATTCATGCCTCATAAGAATTTGATAAACATGAAATTATGTAAATATAAGTGGGTGATCAATTCTTTATAACAATAAATAAATAAAGTGATCACTCATATTTTGGCCAGGATAGTTTCTAAAAATTTATGCCTGTGTAGTTAATCGGTATTTCATTGAATACTGTATTTTCCAGCTTACAGGACGCTGCAGCTTGGAAGACGCACCCTAAGATTAGAAATAAATTTATAATAAAAATAAATCAATTAGCTATCAGGGAAACAGGGAGATGGGAGGGAGTTCCAGAGGCGAGAAGTGCGAGGCATGAAGCTATTGGAGTAGACGAGAAACGGCTACATTTAACAGTTTCAACAGTAAAAGGGTGAGAGCGAGATGCCAGCCTAGTGGATTGCTTAAATTCATGAAGTCTGGGAACCAGCAAAAGCAGCTCATCGGAGCAGTTAGCGTGAAAGTATTTGTAAAAAAGACAAAGAGAGGCCACGGCATGTCTGTGAGAGCGCGACTGCAGACGAAATGCCAGATCAGGGTCAATTACATTGCATATCCCTCTCTGGATTTTATCAAGGACCTTGAGACAAATAGAAAGGGCTCCAGACAATATATGGCAGCAATACTCCATGCAAGGGCGAATAATTGATTTGTAGATTTGAAGGATTGACTCCAGCAAGAAAAATTTCCTGGCGCGGCATAGGGAGCCAACGTTCCTAGCGGTGGACGAAGCTATTGACTCAATGTATTCGTTCCATCTCAGGTCAGCGGACAATGTGAGACCGAGCAGTCGCAAAGAGATGCTCTCGTGGAGTTGAGCGTCAGACATTCTAATGGGAGGCAGGGATGGTTCTCTCTGGTGAGTAATAGAGAGTAGTTTTGTTTTTGAGTTAACTTTAATGCCTCAAAAACAAAACTGCTCTCTATTACTTCATGAATTTAAGTGTTCAACTAGGTTGGCATCTCGCTTACACCCATTCACTGTCGAAAAGGTTAAATGTAGCCGTCTCTTCTACTCCAATAGCTTCATGTCTCGACATTCTCACCTCTGTCTTATTAAGACATATATCACCAAACCATTATTATCGTCAAAACAAAAATTTCTTACAACCTAAAAATGTTTTCTTACTTTGAATACTGCAAAGGGTTGATAATCTGTAGAAAATAAATTAATCAGATTTAGGTACTGATTCTCTTTAATAATCTGTTACTGACCTCTTTGTTTTTATGGGACAATTTGAATGGAGTCAGACGGACACATTCATCCTGTTTGTTATAAATCTTAGCATTAGCCTTAAATGAGTTAACTACCAAGCAGATAGGTGTTCTATTTTCTAGACTATGTCTCTCTTATACTTTGACCTTTACTATATATATATATATATATATATATATATATATATATATATATATATATCTATATCTAGCAATGTTTTCATTTTTTTTTCAACTGACGTCACAATTTAAATTGAAACTATTTTCTTTAGATTCTTTTTTTTCCCTTAATTCTTTCACATTTCTTATCTCGGTTTTTTTTTATCTTGGCCACTTTAGGTAGATTTACGTGTCTCACACACACACACACACGCACACACACACACACACACACACATATGCATACACAGACACACACACACGCACACACTCATATGCATACACAGACACATATACAAAAACACACAGAAAAATATATAGACGAATACACACACGCATATCATGCAAAAAAAAACAAACACATACACAACAACGCTCACATGCACACGCCTAAATGCAACTGTTAGCAGATGCTATGCGTGTATTGTCAGTAAGTTTTTTTTTCTTTCTGATCTCCTCTTTAACTTTTTGATTTTTTCTTCTATCCTGACCCACATCCTATTCCTATATTTGACACTGCATTACGTATCTCCTTTTAATCAAAATAGTCGACGCCCTAACCTCAGCAGGTTCCTTAAAAGAACAAATCACACAGTCAGCCTAACACGCAGGTCAGTGAATATCAACTTCATAATTTTCATTTAATTTAATTTTTTTAAATTCTTAAACAAATGACACCAAGGCATATTTTGGCAGCAAGAATTATTTCAAATATGTTTTAAGTAATAATTGTTCTATAATTTTTTTCAAATTTTACACGCACGCACACACACACACACACACACATATATATATATATATATATATATATATATATATATATATATATATATATATATATATATATGTCCATAGAGTTCGTGTGCACATTAAAAAGTTATAACTTTATTTGTATTTCCGATAGAAATAATTTGTAAAAAGGATTAGAAAGAAGTAAATCTATATTTTTTAAGGTTTTATTGAAATTTTATTTAAGTTTCCACATGTCCTCCATCATTAGTAATACAAAGGGTAATACGCTGGAAAAAAAAAAATATTTTTGTTACTTATCTAAAACTTGTTGCAAATTTTGTGGTAAAGAATTATTCAATAATTATACTTAAGACTAGGTACATTAAACTTTATAACATAACGGAAGGAATACTCTCAAACATGTTTTGTTAAATAATAATTTATTTCTATCATTTTTTATTAAATTTTTCAAATTTCCTGATATGTTTTTTTAGTTTTATCTGTAAATTTGGTAAAATTAATATTAATTTTTCTTTTTAATTATTTTTTTTTATCCCAAGTACATTAGGATGTTTTAAAGTATTTGTAGTTACGCAAATGTTTTTTTTTTTAATTCGTGCACATAGAAAAGAATGTCTGACAAATAGACAACATAAGATAAACGTTAGATAAATTTTAGTTGGCAACACCGAAATATTATACGGGACACATTGCAAGAAAGACTTCAAATTCTAGAAGCAACCAACCTTGAATAGAGAAGCAGCCAACCTTGAATAAGGCGTTATTCGCCAAAGGAAAACGTATATTAAGTGTGCTTAAACACACACACACACACGCATGAATATAAATTCATTTTGACCGTTTATTTGATGTCACTCGGAGTGTTATGAAATTGAATCCATCAAACGTGAAAACACCGGAATTAAAAACCAGTTGCTATATATATATATATATATATATATATATATATATATATATATATATATATATATATATATATATATATATATATAACCGGTTTGTCACTACTTGTAACGTATGTTTAGGTATGTTTTATTATATATATATATATATATATATATATATAGTTTTATAATAAACATACTCAAAGACAGAGAGTAAAAGTGACAGATGCATTGGTATATAATCCAAATGGATCCTAGTAATATAAAATATCAAAAGTGATCCACAAAAAGAGATCAATATATTTATTAATACAGAGCAATATAAATAATAAACAATAAAATTCCAAATCCGCTCATATGGGGAATAGTCTATTTCGGCAGACGAAGATATCGGTCGTCTGTCTTATCAAACCCCAGTGTGGACTGAATTCGTGTCAAAAATTTAAATTTAAATTTATTTAAATTTCCTTTTGCTTTCTTTTTGAATGTTTTAGGTCTAGATGAATTGGATTGTGATTACGATTCCAATGTAAAAAATTATAACCATGGAATATTAATGTTTGATACGTTTATATTCTAATATATATATATATATATATATACATAATGTAACCCGGATATAAGAGAGTTGTCAGGACCGGAGAAGAAGTCTCTTATATCCGGGTTTCTCTTATATCCGGGTTTGGTCTATTTTATATACATTAACACAGGCTCTAATTTGGGACCAGAGAAAATCTCACTTATATCCGGGTTTCTCTTATATCCGGGTCTCTTTTATCCGGGTTACACTATATATATATATATATATATATATATATATATATATATATATATAATTTATTACATTGAATAGTAATCGCTATCCAATTTATCAGAATTGGATCGTGATTCCAATGTAATAAATTATAACCATGGAATATTAGTGTTTCAGCCTTTTATATTATATTCTTGCTCTTTTCTGGACATTGAGCTCTACCTGAATTATATCCTCTTTAAAATTTATATATATATATATATATATATATATATATATATATATATATATATCCTACAACAATTAGAAGGAAACCTGCATTTCTTCATCAAATGAGATATATTTGTATTTTTAAATAAAGGATAGATTTTCAATAACTAAAGAATATTTGGTTTTATTTTGACAAAACAAAAACACTTATCTATGAAGAATTATCATACAACTGCCTCATATTTAGTTTTCGCCAATAAAACCACCTCCTGCTTTATATAGTGTTGACATTCTTTCTAACAGTTTTTGGAAAAAAAGTTGATGGCAGTACTGAAAAGGCTCACGTTCACTCTTTGGGTATTCTCTTCAGCCTCACCTATACAATTATTCCCATACTAATCCAATGAGAGAGAAGTCGGGAGATTGTGGCGAGCATGTCATAATTTCCAAAATTGTGTTCTTTTTTTTTTTTTTTTGACTCTAGGTAATTTTGACATAAATTAGAAGAGATATTTTTGTTTCGTTTCGTTGTCTTGCAGAAAATGATTTTTCCAATTATAGGTAAGCCAAATGGTATAGCATGTCTTTCCAAAGAATAATATTGTTCTTTTTTTATGATTCCTTTGACCGGAATCAAATCTCCAGTCCTCTCACCTCCAAAACACACATTACAGCATAATAGACCCACCACCATTGTTTAACTAACCATTCATCATTCAGTTTTTCTTCTGGCTTGCTTCTCGCATACACTCTCTGGATTTGTCTGTCCACAATACATTTTGCCACTCTTTCAACACCCTATTCTCTCTTTTCTGCTTACTGATTTTCCATAACAGTGGTTTCTTCCTGCCTATGCACCGCCTTGGGCCCCCACAATTCGTTTGTGTCGAGAGGAATTAAGTTCAGCTGTCACGTCTGGAGCAGTTTCCCTATTATTTATTTTACCCTGAATAATCAAGTATTTATCAGCAGCGGTAGGTGTTACTTTTGGTCATTCATCTCTTTTGCTGTCAAAATCTACGCCAATTTCTGAGTGTGTAACGAATATTGCACCACTAGAAATCTTCAAATTCTTTGCAATTTGTCTTTGAGAGTAACCATTTTTGAATAAAATTTCATTTTTTTGTCATTTTTAGCTGCTTTGATTTTGCCATTTTGGGCAAAGTACTTCAAAATGAAAAATTAAATTAAAAAAAAAAACTTTGAAAATACTGTCTTAATGTCACAATCTCTTTTATTTTCTTAAGGCAGAGACAGCGGTATATGTTTTGTTTACAATATAACTCGGTACTGACTTAACACTTAGAACCTGTATTATTATTTAACTTGGTTAAAATGTCTACTGGGGGTTAATGGTCAAAGCTAAAATATATTTTTTCTCATATAAAATATTCATAATTTAGCAAAATGTATTTTGGTCAAACGAATCCAAATTTGAACTTGTTGGTAGTAATAGAAACTTGCAGAAAGACGGGAAAATACAAGCAAATACACTGTAGTTAGTCAAATTTTATCTTTTAATTTAAAATATACAAACATATCTTCCTTTTATTTCTGTTTTTTCTTTTCTTTCACGACTCTAGGTAATTTTAACAAAATTAAAAATGTGTTTTGGATCATTGTCATGTTGAAAGGTGAATTTTATTTTTTTTCAATTATGTGTAACCCAAATGGCATAGCTTGTCTTTGCCAAATAGAATGATATTGTTCTTTTTTCATGATTCTTTGGTCCTTTTATCCTTTCTTCAATCCTCCCTATACCTAGTCTTTTATCTCATGTTCACTCTCTCTACCTGAAGAAAGGCTAAAAAATAAAAAGAAATACACTGTAGTTACTGAAATATTATATTTTAGTTTAAAAAATTGCAAAAAAATCTCATTCTAAGCTGGTTTTTTTTTTAAATAAATTCATTGTGTCCCCAAACACTTTATGCAATGAAAAAGCTTACTCTCACTCTTTGGGTATTCTCTCTAAGCTCTCCTATCCAATTCATCCTCTGTTAATTCAGTGGGAGGGAAGTTAAAAGATTGAGACAGACATGTCATAATTTTAAAAATTCTTTTTTTTTTTTTTTGACTCTAGATAATTTTAACATAATTTAAAAGTGTTTTGGATCATTGTCATTTTATTTTTTCAATTATGTGTAAACTAAATGGCGTAACTTGTCTTTGCCAAATAGAATGATATTGTTCTTTTTTCCCGATTCCCTAGATTGTTTTATCCTTTCCTCAATCCTCCCTATACCTAGTCTGTTCTCTCATTTTCACTCTCTCTAACCACCCCCTGCATACTCATGACATTTCTGCTTTGTCTAGGGTGAAATGATTAAAAAGATAAAAAAAAAATTTGAATCAAATATCTAGTCCTTTTGGTAATCTCAAAATATCTGTTGAAAGGTTAATGGTGAAATCAAAATATAATGTTTCCCATACAAAATATTCATAATTTAGTGTATAGTGGACAGAGAAATTCAAATTTGAATTTTTTGTGAATAAGAGCCTGGAGAAAGGTTGAAAAATAAAAGCAAATACACTGTAGTTACTGAAATGTTATATTTTAATTTAAAATATATACACATATCTTTCTTTTATTTCTGTGTTTTTTTTTTTAATCGGTATTACCCCAAGCAAGGCTGTACAAAGCCACAAGCACACAAGGGTTTACAGGGTGTGGAAGAATTAGGAACAGAAACATTAATGAACAGGGAGAGAAATGAGTAGTCAGAAGGACAGTAGATAGCGATTGAGATTGCATTTAAATTTTTACAGATTAAACTGTAGCCGGAAGGGAGTTCCACAAGCGAGAAACGCCAGAAAAGCAACTGTTAGCATAGAACTCACGGCTAGATCGAGGTAGATCAACTATAAATTGTTAAGATCTCGACACTAGTCTACTAGTGAGCTTAAATTCATATAGTCTAGCTACCATAGCGAAGAGGTCATCCAAACAATTACCATGAAAGTATTTATTAAAAAAAAAAAAAAAGGCACGGAGATGCAACCTTACGACGGTGGGTAAGTGACTGAAACCGAGCTGTCAGATCAGGACCAATAATATTGTCCTCATCAACATTTAGTTTTTTTTTTACCAGTGCTCATATTGCAATTTTTGCTGTTATCATTTGATTTTTTAGCATAGCTCATATTGCAGTTTTCGTTGTTATTATTGCTTTTCTCTGAAACGTTGTGTTAAATATGGCAACAAAGATGAGGACAATAATCTGAATAATGTAAATAGTATACATAATACCTCATCTCAGAAATATAGACAGATACTGAAAGGTTGAAACGCTGTAATAAATATGGCAACAAAGATGAGGACAATAGTCCGAATAATATAAATAGTGTACATAATACCTCATCTCAGAAATATAGACAGATACTGAAAGGCCGAAACGCTGTAATAAATATGGCAACAAAGATGAGGACAATAGTCCGAATAATGTAAATAGTGTACATAATACCTCATCTCAGAAATATAGAGAGATACTGAAGGACAAAGTTTTGTTGTAAAAAATCATTTCACCCTTTCATCAAACAATCTAACCTCTGCTATTAAATGTAAAGGATGTAGCGAAGATTGCGTCGGACAAACCAAACTCGCCCTCAGAAACAGAATGACAATTCATCGCAAACAAATGCGAGGCTCTGCCACAAGAAAGATACCACTCATTACCTGTCCTTAAAGACACATGGCACAGTGAATAAAGGCGATGGTTAGATCCAGTGAGAGGACCCAAACAGTTTTGAGTTCAATACCTCATTAAGGCAGTGGGAGAACTTGGAGAGGTGAATTAACAGGAGATAATTGATAACTGACATCCATTAGACATGGCGCGTGGAACTAGAACTGTTTATCCCAGCGAGAGAAAGAAAGGGTTCAGTTCGAAATTCCAACCAACTGAAGAAGGTCGGAGCGTACAACGGCCGAAACGTTGTGATAAATACGGCAACAAAGGTGAGGACAATAGTCTGAATAATTTAAATATATACCACTTAATCGTCATTTATCATGTTCAGCAAATAAGTCCTCGAAATCCGAAGTTTTCCCACTTTATCTTTCACCAGATAATATCATAGACGCAACGCGAATAAAGAAAGAAAATATATCTAATCAAAAATGCAAATTAGTCTGAAGCAACTCTAACAAGGCACACATGCCACACACATACAAGCACGCGCATACAAACACACACATATACGCACATGTAACTTCCTTGTCCATTTTCTTAATGGATACTTCCCTGGTACAGGTCAGTGGGTATCACTAGTATGATTAGCTTAGACGGGCCTTGACCGGCTTGGACAAGCTATGACTTACTAAGACCAGCTATGACTAGCTTAGAAGAGCTCTGACCAGCTTGGACAAGCTATGACCGGCTATGACTAGCTTAGACCATCTCTGACTATCCTGGACAAGCTATGACCAGCTTAGAGGAGCGGCCCGATGGAAAACACTTAGGGCCCCTACGTTAAAACTCGACATTGTGCCACAAATTACTCGGTGGTGGTGGGTGGGTGGTGGTGGGGGATTAAGTAAATGACCTGTCCATTTTCTTAATGCAATCATTATTATTATTACCATTATTATTAAGACTATAAACAGCTATCCCCACACACACAGGCACGGGTTTAGGCACCAGCCTACTTACTAAACTGTTATGATGTTGATTTGGGGTTAGTAGAGACAAAACGCCAAATAACACGTAACAATAAAAAGGGTTTTAATAGGTTGGTAAAAAGGTACAGAAATCGCCTGAGTAGTCAATAACTAGCTCAGCTAAGATCTTCTCTGAGTATTTATCGATCCCCCGACGAGGATTGAATGTGGCACAAGGCCGAGTTTAATGTGGGTTGATCCGAGCCCGTAGGCTAGGCCAAAAATATAGCCCTTGAACCCGCCTAGACGGGTTCAGGCCCTGTCTACCTTCCCGGACGAAACCTTGCCCTTCGGCAAAGCTTCGTCCGGGTTCCTCTCTGCTAACGCAGAGAGTTCGACAGACGTCGGAAGTCAGCTAAGAACTTCTCTGAGTATTTATCCATCCCCCCACGAGGATTGAATGTGGCACAAGGCCGAGTTTAATGTGGGTTGATCCGAGCCCGTAGGCTCGGCCAAAAATATAGCCCTTGAACCCGCCTAGACGGGTTCAGGCCCTGTCTACCTCCCCGGACGAAACCTTGCCCTTCGGCAAAGCTTCGTCCGGGTTCCTCTCTGCTAACGTAGAGAGTTCGACAGACGTCGGAAGTCAGCTAAGAACTTCTCTGAGTATTTATCATTTCACCCACGGGAAACGAATATAGCACAAGGCCGGTTTTATTGTGGGTTTCTCCAAGCCCGTAGGCTCGGCCAAAAAAATAGCCTTTGAAGCCGATTAGACGGGTTCAGGCCCTGTCTACCTCCCCGGACGAAACCTTGCCCTTCGGCAAAGCTTCGTCCGGGTTCCTCTCTGCTAACGCAGAAAGTTCGACAGACGTCGGAAGTCGGAAGTCAGCTAAGAACTTCTCTGTCTATCCGTCTTTTGACATGCCACTATTTAAAGTCTTTGTTCGCAGACAATTTCATCTTCAAGAGGGGTGGTAGGTTTCCGACACAACATAAACCATAACGCATTTTTATAAACGCAGACATATATTACAATTATTGTTGATTTAGCATCATCATTATTATTGCTATTATCGTTTGTGTTTTTTTGGTGTTTTTTTTTCTTGAAAACACTAAAATTATTTCTTTATAGATATTTAATCTTTGTACATTGAACATTTTGAGATTGCCACTAAGGTCCATTACAATTTAATCTCTGTTACATGAACAACTTAGCACTTTGTTGTCATAAACTACTCAATCGTTGCCATGAACAACTTAACTGCGTGTTATCATGACCTTCGTATAACTTTGCTGTCATAGCCACACTCATTGACACTCCCAAGAAAATCTTACGATCAACAATTTACACAAAATTTACTATGCCTGATCAGGTGATCAAAATCAACCAATCAGATTGCATTTTAAACAGACAGCAATCTATGCTTGCTTTTTATGCATAAAACGCAAAGAATTCTCCAACTCCAGTTGGATTCAAAACTGAACATGACATCTCTTCATCTCAATTTAGCTTTTTAAGATCATAGAACTGTTAAACCGGTAAAGTTCTTGTAAATAAATATTCTTAAAGACCCCAGCTGCATTCTCAACTTCTTTTTCCTATATATTTTTTACCCGCGTGTGATATATAAAATAAAACACACTTTCTCATATATATATATATATATATATATATATATATATATGAACATTTTTATGTTTATACATTCTTTTTATAGATAGAATATTTAAGTAAATGGTCTGTTTGTAATAAACAGTATAAATAACCGGCCTGAATGTCAGAGAAATTTTCATAGAAAATATTCGTCCTCCGACAGGAATCGAACCTGTATCCTATACGGAACTGTCATGTAGCCTGACGTCTCTTAACCGATTGAGGATCATACTGTGTGACGTCTTTTGATTACATTTGGATACGCTTTGAGCAGAAACGAATGTACGTGCGAGATTCATGGAAGATTGTACTTTAAAAGCAATAAAATCGACCTTGCTAATCGAGCGATCCCCTGTGGCTCAATCGGTTAAGGCACGTCAGACTAAATGACGGTTACTGTCGGAGGACGAATATTTTCTATGAAAATTTATCGGACATTCAGACCGGTTATTATTATTATTAATAATAATAATAATAACTGTTTATTATAAACAGAGAATTTACTTAAATATTTGTATCTCTAAAAAGAGTGTATAAACATAAAAATGTCTTAAAAATAATTGTCGGACCTTGTACATTAATATGTATATATATATAATATTGAAAACAGTATCCTTAAAAATCCATCTGGTCTTTAGTGTAATGAGAAACTGGTCTGAAGAGATGGACGTAAGGTCCATAAAATAAATTTATGACCAGATGGATTTTTAAGGATTCTGTATGCAATATTATATTGCTCTGTTCTTGCACTGAGCTCGCTTGAAATTATACCTACTAATCATAAATTGGTATTATATATATATATATATATGGGAAAGGATCAATGAATTCATACTCTGGCAGGCTTATTTTGACTTCAATCTTTGATCGACTTGATTAATATTTTGTACTCAAGTACATTGACAAGATGAGGGATAATACTGAAAATTAAATATTTGTTGTGATAATATACGTCAATATAGCGACTTTTCAATTGTAGCTTAGATATGGCACAAGGCGGAAAGTACGGGGTATCCAGTGAGGATCGAACTCACTACTTAGTTGAAATGGCTCGAAACAAGCTTGCTAATGATTACACTACTTCGAAGTGCCCTATAATTTGTCAATATATGTGCTTGTATATGTGAATATGAGTCCGTGTATCTGTATGTGTTCACGAGTGTATATCACTGTACTTTTCATGAAATTATTACTTCCTCTGTATGTGAATATGTATGTATTGTGTATTTAGGCAGCAATCCTTCTTTCATCAAATATTTTATATAATTTCTCATGTAATCTTTTTTTTTTCTTTTCAATAGATAAATTATACAAAATCTGACCAAATGTTTTCCGAGCGTTTTCGGCTATACATTTAGCCATTTTCAAGGTTGAATTATATTAACTGTTAACAAGAAATAGTTTGTTGTATGTATGCATTTATATAAAGTTTCATTTTCAAAACACGGTCAATATACTATGTCCATGTTCATAGTTTATATTATTGAGTGTTGTTTTTTGTTTTTATTAACAAGGCTTCCATTATTTTTAGACTTTTTACATGTAGACGATGCTATTATATTTTTATTACTAGCAAGTATAAAGATGAATAGGACCTAACATAAAAAAGGCTAAAAATAATGGAATTATATATATATATATATATATATATATATATATATATATATATATATATATATATTGCATTATTCTTAGCCTTTATTTGTTTTAGGTCCTATTCATAATACATATATATATATATATATATATATATATATATATATATGATTGACTATCCTTTGATTTTTAGGTATGATGTTCCGACAACACATACACATACACACATATTATATATATATATATATATATATATATATATATATATATATATATATATATATACATACACATATATGCCGAACCCTTCACCCCATCGTGTTCGATGTACGAGGGTCAAGCAACTCAGTTTCTAGGAACCAACAGCCAAACACCTGCACATATGCTTTGATTATAGTGGTGAAAACTTTGTAAAGAGACGACCACACTTTTTGAATATATATATATATATATATATATATATATATATATATATATATATATATATAAAATATATATATAGAGAAAAGCATTTACTTTTCAAAAAGTGCTCGACACAAAGTCGAGTAACTGAAAGATAATTAGTTATTTACCATCGCCTGAAGAAGTACAATCAATGTATTGAAACGTAAAAAGTTTTTGTGTCACGATTTCAATATGTTTTTTTATGATCTCTTATAAGAAAATAATACACACACACACACACATATATATATATATATATATATATATATATATATATATATATATATATATATATATATATATTTTAAATAACAATAGACCACTTTAAGGTTCCATGTAATAAATTATTTCACCACAGCCCTTTTAAAATGACTGCGGATCATCAGACTTTACTTCCAAACAAAAAATGAAAAGAAAATTTACACATTTTTGACGGGCCGTATTAAACATATGTAAATTAACGAAGTGAGGAAGTGAGGGGGGAGATATAGAAGATATGAGTGAGTTAGCAGATATAGACACATTTAAACGGTTAACTTAACGGAAGTTATATATTGATATCGAAGGGGTAGAGAAGAAAAAACCCATAGAGAGAAAAAGAGAGAAGGAAGTTATGAGAGAAGATGTCACTAATTTTCATTGTAAAAAAAAGGCTAGAAACAGACGCTGTTATTTTGTTTTACATTGAAAGTGTCATTTTGGGGGTTCATAAAGATTATAATGTTTGATATAAATTTGAATGTCTCTAAACTTCTTAGGTTTACCCATACGGATTACCTAGTTTTTCATAAACTATCTCTCTCTCTCTCTATATATATATATATATATATATATAGATAGATAGATAGATAGATAGATAGATAGATAGATAGATAGATAGTCTCTGGGAATAGCAATTTTACATTTAGAGAAGTTCGATTATAACCAACAATATTTCCTTCCTAATTATACTGTTGCATATTTAATTTAAATGAAAAATAATCTGAACATCAAAAAAAGAAATGAATAGATAAGTAACCAGGAAAGTGCATTAGTATATTAACAAATTTTAATTATGAGCTGACTGGAAACGCTAACGATTTTGGAATTTATTTTTTTCAGATGTCTGGACATGTAGTTTAACCAATTTCTTTATTTCAGTTATCCCTATTATCCAGTTACCTGGATTTTCTTTGACTGTGACATTATCAAATTATATGTGATTAATTTTGTGGTTCTAAATCGTATTTGGAGACTCCTGTTATTGTTCTGTAGGAGGCTGTAGCAAGAAAGAACGGCCGATGATTGGCGGAAATAGCCGACTAGCATTCGACAGCGTCCGTCTGTCACTCGAGATGAAACGAGGGTTTCTTTGATTTTGCAGCCGACAAGAAAGAAATGACAGCCGATAAGTTGACCTGTGGATTGTAAGAGTGTTAGGAGATTATCAGTTATGAATAGGTTGTTTATCTTACGACAACCTTCGTCCCTTCGGTATAATTGATTTGGGTGTGTTGGCGTTTTGTGATGATTAAAGGAAAATGCGCAGTGTGTTTTTAAATTGAAATTAATGAAGTTTCATGAGTTTAACTCTAAATGACCTGTTGCATAAAAAAGATAGAGAGTAAGACACTAGGAGGAAATATATATATATATATATATATATATATATATATAGAGAGAGAGAGAGAGAGAGAGAGAGAGACAGACAGACAGACAGACAGAGTACATAACAAAATCAAAATTTACCTCATATGGGGAATAGGCTTCTTTCAACCCACGAAATTCGTCAGTCTTATTCAACCCCGGTATAGACTGGGTTCGTGTCGGAATTAGAAATTTAACTGTGACAGCTACAAAAAAAAGGTAATTTGGGATTTTATTGTGCACTATTTATTTGCTCTGTAATAATAAATACATTGAGCTCTTTTGGATTATATACCAACTGATTTATTACTTTTAATATATATATATATATATATATATATATATATATATATACGCATAAGTATATATGCATCCAAATGTAATAGCCGCCGCTTGAACACGTAGAGAAGGAAGTCATGTTTGTTTTCAGTGTAAACATCTGAAGTTCTGTTTTGAAATGGCCGCTCGATTCTCATTGGCTGGCGGCCTGATACCCAGGATGTGAAAACTTTCTGATTGGTTGGTTGAGCTATGTATTTTTAGAAATGGAGAAATTTTGGTCTCCTTGATATTTCTTTTCTTATATCCTGGTTATGAAAGCGTTCACGTTGGTTGGTTGGTTGGTTGGTTGGTTGGTTGGTTGGTTGGTTGGTTGGTCGAACTATAGCTTTGTTTGTCAGGTGATTTTTATTATCTGTTTATTTTTAGGAATGTCGAAATTTTGATCTTATTATTTATCTATTTATTTTCTCTATCACTTCATGGCAGCTGTTTCTTTGTTGGCGACTATCAAAATGTTTAGGAGCCCACTGAATATATTCATTTTCGACACACAGGTCGACTCGTTTGGGTCACAAATTTAATTTCCACGACCTTCTTGACAACAATATACCAAGTGTATTCTCTACCTCTTGCTGAAAGTCAAATTAGCCGTCTTTTTACCGGTATTGATTATTTTCACAACTTAGCGACCTTTGCAGGTTATTTAAAGGCAGAAAATGTTTTTAGATTGTAAGAATATTTTTTAGATAATAATTATTTACTGATATCCATATACTAATAATTAATCCATAGCTGGGGAGAAGAATGGATCCATACATGTTCTAAGGGTATTTGCATGTAAGTGAATGTAACGAATCTGACTCGAACTTGAACTCGGAACGCAGATTTTCAATTCTGGGTCATTATCCTTTAGACTACCTGCATATCTAAGTTTACAGCATATAGAATTCCGATACGTCCAGCCATTTAGGTACTGACCAAGCTCAACGATGCTTAACTTCGGTGATCGTTCGTACGAGAAACGGTGTTTCAACGTGATATGATCGTAAAACTCTTCTTCATCAGAAGCATCCATTTTTTTTTCGTTGTGTAAAATAGCACAACGCCTATGGTCTACATTGAATTTCTTTATTGTCCTTTGAACGGAAAGTTTATCATTTATTTGCTGTAAATGAGAGAGAGGTGTGTGTGAACGAAACTTCCAATCTTCTTACTCTTTTGCAGTTTGTTTGCTAAGAGGCAAGAATTCTCAATGAATGTTTTTGGGCAGGGAACTGGAAACCCTCGCCTTCTTGCTAATTACTGATTAGTTATTTCACGGACGAATGACAAGGCATTCCATTTCGCTGAATCTTGCCGCCTTTTCCCATTTTGCAATAGCTGAGAAATAAAAACTAACCATCATCAGCAAGAAGACAGAAATTATGGTCATCAGGAAGAGAAAAAGAGCGAGAGAAGATATATACATGGAGGAAGTGAGAAAGCTCAGATATATGGAAGTGTTATAACAGAAGATCAGACCCTGCATTGGACTAGTGGTATAGACATTCCAAAATATAAGTTACCGGGAAATGGGAAATATCGTTAGAAACAAAGAAAAGAACGTTGGATTACTATAGATTCGCCATCCTATTATATGCCTATCGTTATAGGACCTTACCCATAAGAACATAATGGACTATTCCATACGTAATAAATACTGCGCCTCAAGAGAAAGCAGGGAGAGTTCAGTCTGAAGTCTGGATTGAAGTCCGTTAGGAGTCTGTCTGTCAGTCAGAGCGAGCGAGTCAGTCAGTCGAGTCAGAGGCAGTCCGAAACAGAGTCGCGTTCAGACAATTACTACAAGACATTGGAATTAGTGATACTGGTCGAGACTACATTGTTCTCCCTACTAAATCTCATTGTTCGTAATAACACTTTTCTACTTCTCTGTATATATTCCTGTTTGTAATATATCTGTGTTATTCCATATCCGTGTTCGAGTTCTTCTTTATTGGTTCTAACTTGGACTATCACCGTGGTACAAGGAACCGGACCATAAGAGTTATAAATGTTGGAGAATTTTCCCAAGGATAACGGAAAAAATAGCAGTATCAGAAATTTGGTTCGACAGAAGGATACCGAAAATTCCATAGACGGGAAGTCTTGAAGAAAATAGAAAAAATAAGGAAGTTTTGAAGAAAATAGCAAAAGAAACAACACTTCTACACAGAATCAGGAAAATTCAGTTGAAATTCCTTGCAGACATTATGAGGAAGGAAGGTTTTGATAACTTAATACTAACGGGACAGAGCAAGTAAGCAACAAGGAAGTTTAAGACTTCCTTGTTGCTTACTCGCTTTGTCAATAAGAATGGCAATAGGAAAAACACATCTATTGAAAATCAGAAAAGGCTGAAATTCCGTGTACTCATAATAAGGAAGTGGGGATTGGAAAACTTAACCCTCACGGAGTATACTGGCGCCAAAAGTGGTAGGACAAAGCAGCAAGATGAACTAGTATGAATGGATTGCAGAAAGGATGTTGGGGGCCTGAGCAAATGTGGAAAACTGCTAAAAGTCACACTAGATAAAATGTTTAAAACTGTGATCGCCTGTATGCTGAATAAACAAACACACAGAAGAAGAAGACGACCGGACCATTGACAATACCTAGAAATATATGACCTTCAATTGACCCTATAAAATATAACATAACTAAAAAAATACAAGATATTTCTAATTAGCTTCAGGCTTCAACGGGAGATTTAAAATTAACACAGATAAATGTACAATAAAAGGAAGTTGTGAAAAAAATTTTTTGAAAAAGGAACTAGAGGCAAATGACAGCGAGTCCCAACAAACACTCACGTTGTTTACACAAAGAAGGCTTACGGGACCCGATGTAAAGTGCCTCCAGAACCTTTAGATGAAATAAGGAGTGAGACCAGGACAACACGGTGAACCAGTCAACACTAGTATTTAGTCACTCCCCCCCCACGAGGGCATCATGTGGCACAAGGCTGGTTTAACGTGGGATCTCCGAGCCCGTAGGCTCGGTCAAAAATATGCCCTTTGAACCGTATAAACGGGTTCAGGGTCGGTTTACCTCTACGAAAGAGACTCCGCCCTTCGGCGTAGACTCGTTCGGGTTCCTCCCCGCCCGGAGGTAGAGAGTTCAACCGATCAGCCAGTCAGCCGGACGTCCGACTTCAGACTGAACGAGTCAACACTAAATTTGACTGCACAATCTCTGTTCTTTCATAGGTGTTCGCATATGGCGGAACTATAGGTGTTCGGGACGAGTCCATTCAAAGGCAGGGTGTGATTTCTAATTTTTGCAGGAACGTGTTATTTTATTCTCATGTCTAAGCGTTGAGTTGTTCTCCCTATGTAGTCGGCTTCACAACTACAAATGTATTTATAAATAATTGAATTAATTTGATGGGGAGAGAGAACGTCTTTACACGCACCTCGAAACATAGGCCGAGTTTGAAAAATAATCCGAACTTCAGCAGAGAAAAAACAACGACGAACATTTGATGAAATTTGTTTAGCTATTTTTTCACATTTGGTACCAATCCCGGGTAATCTGAGGTAAACTGAGCATTTTTTGACATTTTTTTTTTTTTCACAACTTCCTTTTATTGTACATTTTTCAGTGTTAATTTTAAATCTCCCGTTGAATCCTGAAGAGCGGGAGCGAAACCGGTTGCTTCGCCCGTTTTTAATATGTCTCGTAATATTAAGTTTTATACTTTTATTTCGATCATTAAATTTTGTACCTACAAAAATATCTTTAAACATATATATATATATATATATATATATATATATATATATATAATATTTATATATATTATATAATCTCGATACTTATTGGAAAGCGCTTAATATCAGTTAGTCTGATAATCACAAAAGCGTGAAAACAAGTGTTACAAACTCATATCCATACAACGGTGTATATATATATATATATATATATATATATATATATATATATAGACAACAAAAATGTAGTTCTACAGAAGGATACTGAGAATACCATGGAACTAACAAGTGAATAACTACGAAGTTCTTGGGACAATGGCAACAAAAAAGGTATATGCTTGACATAGGGAAAGAGATGATTGATATTTCTTGGTCACATAATGAGGAAAGAGGACTTGGAAAATTTGACACTCACAGGACAGATTGAAGGCAAGAGAGACAGCGGAAAACAAGGCATAACTTACTTAGTGAGCTTGACTTAATGGATGGTGGAACTAGGTTTAAGAGAAATAAGACAAAAATTTTTAAGAGATACAAAGATCAAGAATTTGTGGAGAGCCATGATTGCCTAGGTTCTAAAGAGACAGGGCACACAAACAATAAGTAGAGATTTATTTGACCCCCCACACACACACACACCACCACCACTACTACCACTACAGTGAGTTAGGCTGTGACACAAGGTCAGTTTTTTACGTGGGGACCCGAGTGTTTCCATTCGGGCCGCTAGTGTAAGCTGATCTTAGCTGTTCATAGCTTGCCCAAGCTGGTTAGAGCTCGTCTAAGCCAGTCATAGCCGGTGATACCAACTGGGCCAGGCAAGAATACTTGATATCCTCGACCACTGAATCAGGCTGTAACACAAGGTCAGTTTTTAATGTGGGGACATGAGTGTTTCCATTCGGGCCGCTAGTGTAAGCTGATCTTAGCTGTTCATAGCTTGCCCAAGCTGATTAGAGCTCGTCTAAGCCAGTCATAGCCGGTGATACCAGCTGGACCAGGTAATAATACATTCCCCCCACATACATACACTGAGTCAGGCTGTAACACAAGCTCGGTTTTTAACGTGGGGACCCAAATGTTTCCACTCAGGCCGCTTGTTCAAGCTGGTCAGAGCTCGTCTAAGCTAGTCACTGTTGAGTATCAAACAAAGAATAAAGTATCTTTAACTGAACCTTATTCTCGTCTACTTCACACGGATAATATTACAAAAGCTATTTGGATTTATTTTATTTATCATGTCATTCTAAGTTATTTCGTAAACGGACTATATATGAAACCATTACTGTTTTCGATCGATAATCATTTTCTAAAATACATTTTATCAGAAATGAAAACTTTTAAACGAGGTGTTAATGTATCGCTGTTCAGCCCAAAGAATTGTTTATCGAGGATATTTTGACAATATCAATTCAAATCGTATTTTGAATTTTATATGACTTCTCCAGCCATTGTGTTTAAAGAATTATATGCGAAATAAACAAACACAGAATTTAAAGTCGTTGATTTCATTCACTCGGTGGAAATATAATTGAAAGATGCCAGGGGTAAATTGAAATCGTCTGCTTCGACACTAACGTCAATTTCTCGATAATTGAAACGAGAAGGTCTTTTTAGAAAACGCGACGGAGGTTGATTGTTTTTTATTTTCACGTTATTACATTATTTTTACTACTAAGTGCCCAACATCTTTTAATCTTATCTTTCTTTTTTTTTTTTTGCGTAATTTTTGACATAATTTGTTAACTTGTTAAGTCCATTATTTTGTTCGCCTCGCTTTCGTTATTGTTCGATATTTTCCCGACAATGTGTTTCTTTGTCAAGTGTCTCTCCGGCGAAAACCATGATCCACTCATGAACCTCGAGTTAAATAACCAAGGACATCTAGCTAGGGGTGGCGGTAATTTTCTGGTTAATTAATTAGTTTAGTACAAGAAGTTTATGCGGATATAAAAAGAACAATTTAGGGAGAAGAAAACGAGAAAGAGGTCTTTAATACAACTAGTCAATTTAAGGATTGCAATGGCAATGGTAAAATTTGCTGTTTCCTTATAGAGAGTGTTAAACGCATTACGCTTTTCCTTGTCCCTTGATCATGGGGCTGGAATCAAATTGTAATATCTGTTCTCTTCCTCTCCAGTGGCAATGTTAATATTAGCCGTTTCTAAATGATAGGACATTCGATATTCTTTGACCGAGCAGCCAGTGCTAATCCGTTAAGTTTTTCTTAACACCCTGGTCATCAGGCTGAAATCAAAATGTAGTATCTGTTCTCCTTATCTCAAATGACAATGGTAATATTAGCAATTTCCTTATAAGAAAACATTCACCTTTCATTGACCGAGCAGCCAGTACTATGAGAGACAAAAGATATGGTTATCTTCCCTTGGAAGTTTAAAGTTAGCCAGTCAGCTTACAGTTGCTGATTGGCGCGCTTTTCTAGCTCATTTTGAAGAATACTCTCTTTGTATGACCTAAGAAATGAGCACATGCAGAATCAGCCAGCTCTACACCGTTATCACCACAGAGTCCGTAGATGGCGAAAACATCGACTCTTTTTTAGCAGATAAGTTTGGTCGCAGAAACCATTAAGTTTGCGATGACATATTTGTAATATTATTTAAAACAACTTGTATAAATCAGATATCAGTCGCGTGATATTCTTTATTTATTACAACGTCTGCACTTGCCCACTTCAATTCCCCATAGTACTTCTCGAATTACTATTATTCACTTCCCTGTTCATCAGTCTTGAATCAAAGTGCAGTAACTGTTCTTCTCATCTCTAATAGTAATATTAACAGATTCCTTATAAGGAAGAATTCGTCATTCATTGAGCGAGCAGACAGTGCAAAACGCGTTACGCTTTTCTGCACTCCGTTGCCATAGGGTTGTAATCAAAGTGTAGCATCCGTTCTCCTCATCAAAAATGGTAATGGTACTACTAACTGTTTCCTTATAATGATACATTCAGCATTCATTAACCTAGAAGCCAGTGCTACACTCGACTGAAATTTGTGAAATCTTTCTATTGAAATAGGTTTTCATGAAAATAGGTTTCTCAAGTTGACTAACTGATAACTGTTTCTGGCACTGATGGGGGGGTTCCCTTTTAAATATATTGATTATTTTCTCTTCAAATGGCATGCGCTATCCATTTTAGATGTTGATTTTCTAAGGGTAGCTTAGATGTGGCACAAGGCCGAAAGTATGAGGCACCTACTGAGGATCGAACTCACTGTTCAGTCGTAATTGATCTACCGAGACGAGCTTGCTAACAATTACACTACGTCGAAGTGCCCAGTGATTTTCTAAGCATAGCTTAAATGTGGCACAAGGCCGAAAGTATGGGGCAACCAGTGAGGATCGAACTCACTACTCAGTCGTAATAGATCTAGCGAGACATGCTTTCTAACAATTACACCATGTCGTGGTGACCTAAATAGTGATTTTCCAAGCGTAGCTCAGATGTGGTACAAGGGCGAATGTATGGGGCACCCGGTGAGGATCGAACTCACTACTCAGTCGTAATAGATCTAGCGAGACATGCGTTCTAACAATTACACTATGTCGTGGTGACCTAAATAGTGATTTTCCAAGCGTAGCTCAGATGTGGTACAAGGGCGAATGTATGGGGCACCCGGTGAGGATCGAACTCACTACTCAGTCGTAATAGATCTAGCGAGACATGCGTTCTAACAATTACACCATGTCGTGGTGACCTAAATAGTGATTTTCCAAGCGTAGCTCAGATGTGGTACAAGGGTGAATGTATGGGGCACCCGGTGAGGATCGAACTACTCAGTCGTAATAGATCTAGCGAGACATGCTTTCTAACAATTACACCATGTCGTGGTGACCTAAATAGTGATTTTCCAAGCGTAGCTCAGATGTGGTATAAGGGCGAATGTATGGGGCACCCAGTGAGGATCTAACTGACTATTCAGTCGTAATTATTAATGCGAGACAAGCTCGCTAACCATTACACCACCTCGGTGTGCCCATATCCATTTTAGATGTTACAGCCTTTGTAAGTTCTCAAGTGACGTGGTTTCTGATATTTGGTACAGTTTTTGTTAGTGATTATGAAGCGCCAGTCCACGCAGAATAATGGTCCTTGCTAAGACATACGAGATTCTCTTGCTGAAAGCCATTTTAAACTATTGATCTGAAAAAGCTTTTGTCCACAAATGACAATTTAAATATGTCTGAAAGTGTTTGGTGCATTGAACGACACCCAAATTAAATCCTAGGTTAATGTTATTGTATAATGTTTGTTGACGTAGGAAAAAAATATTATATTCCGAATTATACTTTATTAACTTCTAAATTTGACAATGGCAGACACAATATTTGATAATATATATGCTGGACTCTCTCTTCATTATTCGACGTATGAGTGTCAAGCATCTCTATTCCTAGGAACCGACATCCAGACACCAGCACATATGATTTGATTATAGTGGTGAAGGCTTTGTGCAGAACAAGCCACACTTTTTGAAGAGCCGAATAGAGAGACCGGGTCACTGCCCACTCCCCAAAAGACTCTCTGCAGGTTTTTGAATTCAGAGTTGTCTTTCTCCTAGACCAGTTGCCATCCAAGGCTAAAGATCCCAGCCTGTCCTGCTATTTACCTATAACTGGGGGGAGAAGAAAAGGATTAACACCTTTCTCAAGGGTATTAGCAAGTAAGTGAATGTAATGGATTCGACTGAATTCGAACTCAGCTCTCCAACTCCTCAATCAATCAATCAATCAATCAATATATATATATATATATATATATATATATATATATATATATATATATATATATAAAAAAAAATAGATTAAAACAGATTACCCAACAACTATTATATATATATATATATATATATATATATATATATATATATATATATATATATATATATATATATATATATATATAATGCATATTTGGGGCAGCAGCCTTTCTTAGAAATATCTTTCATTAAATACGACCGACACGGCAGATTTAATTAATTTATTATATATATATATATATATATATATATATATATATATATTTGGGAAGCAACCTTTCTTAGAAATAACTTTCATTAAATATGGCCGACAAGGCATATTTAATTAATTTCTAATTATGTTTTTCCAGCATCTTTACGTTTTTTATTATTTTTTTCCGTTTTGTAGGAATGAATTCTTTTTCTTTTTCTTTCCATCACATTTGTATGTAGGCATTCCGTATTGTGATATTCGAAGATCTGACAGGAATGGTGAAATGTTGTAAGGGTCAGGGCGCAAATTTACTGTAAATGAAGTTGCGATCAATGGAATCAGATAAGGAAAATTCAATTTAAAGCTCCCAGCATTCCACCTTTGTGCGCATGTGCAGTCGCACCTACAAATTTAGTCCGATGAAATCCTAAAGGGTGAAACGCGTCACATGTAAACTTTTTCCACTTTGTCATATATTTTTCCCAATATTTATATCTATGTGTAATAACAAAATATTTTATACAACAAAAAGAACTAAAGAGATTAAGTAAAAATCCGAATATAAGATTAACATTTAATATAATGTTCATTAAAAGATCACATTTCAGAAATGGCTCGATATTATTTTCAGTTTTTAACAAATATTTACTTTCATAGTAATATAGTTGAGATACGCTGAGATACAGTCTCGACGTCTGCCGAACTCTCTGCTTTGGCAGAGAGGAACCCGGACGAAGCTTTGCCGAAAGGGCAAGGTTTCGTCCGGGGAGGTAGACAGGCCCTGAACCCGTCTAGGCGTGTTCAAAGTGTATATTTTTGGCCGAGCCTACGGGCTCGGAGAAACCCACTTTAAACTCGGCCTTGTGCCACATATATTTCTCGTGGGTGGGATATTAAATACTGTAATATAATTTGTAGCGTTTATCATCACCAAACTACGAGAAAGACCAAATTTAACCTGCATCAGATCACTCCATTTTACGACCCCTCTCGGCACCAAATTTGTTTTACATTAATACTACAACTACTATCCTTATTAAAATAATAATAATACAAGAATTTTTTTTATCATTTCACCCCAGCAAGGCCACAAGGACGCAAGAGAATTAGAAAACTTTAGAGAGAAGTGATGAAAAAGACAATAAAAGAGTAATGTTCAGGAAGGCAGAAGATGATGATTGACGTTGAATTTAAATTTGTGAAAGGTCGTAGTTATCAGGGAAGCAAGAAATCGGAATGGAGTTTCACAGGGAGAAAATCGAGAGAAAAAACTATTAGAATAAAACAGACGATTGCATTTAGCTATTTTAACAGTAAAATGGTGAGACCTAGTTGCCAATCTAGTAGCACGCTTAAATTCATGCAGTGGAAACACTAAGGAGAGAAGCTCGTCTGAACAGTTGCCATGCAGTATTTGTAAGAAAAGACAGAGGGAAGCCACGTCGTGTCGTTGACAAAGTGACTGAAATCGAAACACCAGTTCATGATCGATTACATTGGAGACAGTTCTTTGAATTTTAGCACGATTTAAGAAAGAATTTAACACAGTGTTTGACAATATTTAACAAAGAAATGTTTGATAATGTTTCGACGGTATATCTGACTTCTTCACGTTATGTTTAAAAATTGCATAAAAGTATAACAAATATTTAAAAAATACTCATCTATGTATATGAATAAAACGATTGTACTTGTAACCAACGTAACGAAACGAGTGAATATGCAGCCAGTGTAAATGGAATGCAACTGTAGAATTCTGAATCTACACAGTTCTCAAAATCAGCCTGACTAAAACATAATAAAGGCTCCAAACTGAGTTTTTGCGAAGACGTTTTCTGATTGGTTAACAAATATTTTAAAAAAATACAGTTCACCTGTTTTCAAATACGTCCGAATCAAATCAACCTAGTTTCTGAGCCGAGTTAAAACATTGATTGTGCCAAGCAATTTGGAGCCAATCACGTAATATTGTTTTAACATTATTATTTCTCTTGTTGCTTACTCATTTTTGTTGCATTTGTGAATTAAAATATTTAGGGATTTGAATATATCTACCTTCAACCCCTACAGATCTCCATCATGAGTAACATGATGGGGATCAGGCTAATCTTGAAATTTCCATTTAGTTGATAAGTTAGTAAGAGCAATTAATCAATTAATAATATTAATAACAATAATAATAATAATAATAATAATAATAATAATAATAATGCGTTTTTCCTTTTGTGCAAAGCATCAATTTTTTAAGAAAAAAATCTTATTCCATTTTTATTTGTCTTTGTCGTGTTGTTATTCGGTCTTTGTTTTTTCCATTTTGTTCATGGCATTCCCAGCATCCTTCTGTCGAGCCAAATCGCTTTTAAGTACTTACTTCGTATGAGAGGATCGATCTTATATAATAATTAGGATAATATAATTACCTGCATTGGAGACTCAGACATGATTTGGACATTGGTGACCCCGACATGATTTGGATATTGGTCACCCCGAAGTGATTTGGGCATTGGTGAAACCAACGTGATTTGGACATTGGTGACCCCGACGTGATTTGAACATTGGTGACCCCGACGTGATTTGAACATTGTTGACCCCGACGAGATTCGTATAGACAAGCCTTCTGATCTGTGATCAACAACAGAAACTATTTTTGGATTAGGTTTTACAGCTGACTGAAAACTGCCTCATGACTTAATGTTTGCTTCAGGATCGATTAGCATTTGTTTCTTAAGATTGATAATTAGTTCAGAAAGCTGAAAAATCATCATTTCAATTAGTATTCGCCGTATCTGCTCTCATGAACGACCACAAATGCAATTCTGGGTGTAAACGAAGTTTTAATCGGGCTTATCGTTTTATTCAGTACTTGTACAAATAACTATATATAAACTTTTTAATTCATTTTACAAAGTAGAAGGAATCAGCGAGATTTTGGAGATCGGTCAAAGATGTGAAAATATCAATCTGTTTTCCAAACGGCAACAGTATTCATCATCAAAATGTACCAGTTTAATCTTGTCCTTGAACCAATAAACCCTCTGTTACCAGAAATAGGAATATAGATTTTTCGATCAATTTCGAAAATTGTTACGTGTATTTTTTCATAAAGATGGACATTTTACTTGCTGAGTTAAAAACACAAATTGATTAGTTAGTTTCTTATTCATCCCAGTTTTACCAAAGTGTTTTTCTTGAAATTTCACAAAGTATACGAACTGCAAATTTATCTCATGATGTATGGTCGTCGACAGGTTCTAAGATCGTTCGTATTTCTTGGAGAAAAGTTTTTTTTTTTTTTTAAAGTTGATTAATTTTATCGATCCAGGAAGTGCCTGACTCCTTTTCTATGCTTTATATTTGCAGTATTTACTCGATTCCTCCACTAGGACGAGATGTGACACAAGGTCTTTTTAAAGTGGGGACCCGAGCGCGTACAGCCGGGCAAGGGACAAAAATTGCCCTCAGCCCTCGCAACCGTCTGTTGCGCTGGCCTCGGTGCGAGCACCGATCCTTCCTGCAATAGGAGGGCGCGGCCTCGGGCAACTGTTCCTCAGGGTTGGGCACCTCTCAGTGTAATTTTCTCAGTTGCCCCTCTGTCCAAAGACTGAGACGCAACTGAGAGATGATAAGCCTGCTTTAGAAACTCCTCCAAGGAGGAATTTTTACGCTCTTTTTAAAAAAATTGTTATGCTTTATATTTACAAGAGCCGAATTGGACTAAATATTGCATAAGTATTGTGGGCGTACCTCGACCGCCGCTGCTCAATCTCCTGTTAAGAGACTTTATAGAGCTTAAAATTGGTTGCACATTGTGGCGGGTGACTTGTTTTCAACTATACAGCCCCTTTCCCCGCAGATGCAATGTTTCAAGCCTATCGCCTATTTCCAGGTCAAATGTTCTGATGAGCTCCATTCTTTAGTTCCACCTGTTCAGACGATTACAGCTAGGAACCGCCATACTACTTACCTGGAGTCGAATCATGATTTCCTTGATTTTATTATTCCAAATATAAGAAGAAAATTCCACTAAGACAGCTATTTTCCAAAACATTACTATTTTGTGAAATACGCTCCAGTGTAGATGCTTCCCTAAACACTAAAATATTCACCCCTTCAAGCCAAGACTCACTTCTTATCTATCCTCCTTATCCTCGTAATATCCAGTTCCTACCACAGCTTACGGCCATAATACGTTGAAACACCGGTTCTCACACGATGACAGAAGTTAAAAAAACATCAAGCCTGGTCAGTACTTAGAGATGCCAGATGCTGTAAGCAGGGATTGTCGAATGGTGTATAATAAGTGTCGAATGGTGGGGAAATGGAATTCAAGCGCCGGGTTCCAATTCCAGTTGGGTTCGTTATATTCACTTACGTGTAAATACCCTTAGGAAATGTAGAAATCCACATCTTCTCCCCCCATCTATGGGTTAATTAGTAAGACTTGTATCACTAAACCATTGTCATTTATAAAATAAAATTAGAATTTAAAAATATTTTCTGGCTTTAAATAACCTGCAAAAGGCTGATAAGCCGTAGAAAATGTGTTGTTCAAGGAAATACTTATTAGCTACAGTCCTGTGTTTTAGATTTATTTAACCCTAGAACACTAAGCATCAATTAAAGTTACACCACTACGAACCATGGGTATATCATAACCGATTTTGAAATGAGTAAGGATAAGAATAGGATTTTTAAGTGACCTGGGGGAAGGGAGAAGAAGACGATACATACTTTTCCTAAAGATATTAACACATAAGTGAATGTAATAGATTCGACTGAATTCGAAATCGGCTCCCCGATTCCTTAATCCGAGCTGCTATCCATTACTCCACCGCCGGGATGTATTTTGGGGCAAGAGAGAAAAAAAATCATTCAGAATGTTTAAAAGAATAGGCCAAAGTATAAAACATTTGGATATTTTTTACACACTCCATATTCAGAAAAGAAAGAAAAAACATCATAAAAACAATTTTTTAAAAAAAAAGCAGTCATATTTAAAGAAACTTACAAAAAGAGGGACTGCTTCAGTCCATTTGAATCAGACGATTAAGAGTTTTTTGTAGGATATAATGAGATTTGTACTTAAATAAATAGAGTATAATTGGCATAGATGAAATGAAATAAGAAAGAATTTAGAAAATCCTGAGATAGACACAGAGAAGTTTATGTTTTTAATGGTTGACGTTGAAATGACAATGGCTTTAAATATATGTCTTTAAAACTGACCCCAGTCAGTAGAACAGTAATTAGACATGTAATAGTTTTTTTTAATCATTCCAAAGCAAGCAATGCAACAAAGATGCTAAGATGTGAAGAATATACGAAAAAACGGAAACAAATACGTTAATAACCCTAGAACACTAAGCATCAATTAAAGTTACACCATTACTAACCATGGGTATATCATAAACGACTTTGAAAATATCAAAAAATATTAAATATAAATCTTCATTTGAAATATTTTACATGCAGGCACTTCAAACTTTGTACTTTGATTTAACATTAATACGAAATGAAAAACCTACTATTTAGTTAAGAAAATAAGGTACTGTAAATTGTAATTAAAAATAGGAAAATTTGCGCTGGGTACTATGGGTACCCATGGTTAGTGTCTAGGGTTAAATTATCCGGAATATAAATGTATAGAAACTATCATGGCCACAAAGTGAGGGATCACTTTATATATTGATTTTAATATAGAATAGATGCCCTACTTTGTATCCATATTATAATTTCTTGTTTGTTTTTCAAATTAGGTAAGAATCCATCTCTTCTCCTCCAGCCTAGGGTTAATTAGTAAGACTTGTATCGCTAAACCATTATTATTTCTAAGAAAAACATTTGCAATCTAAACATATTTTCTAGCTTTAAATAACCGACAAATGGCCTATAATCTGCAGAAAATGAATTAATCAATGCTATACAGGCATGTCATTTAGATTTATTTACTTTATCTGGAATATAAATATTTCTTTCATCTCGCACAATTGATTCATCATAGCCATTTTAAGAATAACCTCTCTTGGAAGACTTTGCCATTTTTTATTGAGTGAACTTTGTGTATCCATCAGTTAGAAGCAAATATTATATTTTAAGGCTAGTGGTTTATCACAGTTCTTCATGAGCGCATGCAATTGGTTCTCATCAAAATGCACAGGTCGGTCAGAATGCGCAGGGTTCTAACTCCAGCCTCACCTTGAAAGGGAGAAATCCTTTGTGTCATTCCGTAGGTAATGAATTTATCTCCGCATACAGCACAAATGCCCCGGGCAGCTTTGTGATCTTGATTAAAAGCAAATAGGTCAAACATGCTAATTCTTGTCTTCTTGGACTTCCCATCCGAAAGGAGATGTGGGGGGGAGGGTCTAATCTGAAATCATATTTCAATAACGTTTCGCAACTGATGCTACGAAAGATTATTCTTCGAGATCATTCGTAGAAATTAAGAAGAAAAACGAATGAATTTATATAACAACTTAATAAATACTTCAATTATGTATTCAAGCTGAGATAATCCAAAGTGATGTACATAGAGAGGGGAAAACTGAATAGTGTTTACGTCATCCTGCTATTTGTATGAATCTATCTATCTATCTATCTATCTATCTATCTATCTATCTATCTATCTATCTATCTATCTATCTAAATTGTTTTCATAATACGTAAGAAAACAATTTAGATAGATAGATAGATAGATAGATAGATAGATAGATAGATAGATAGATAGATAGATATGAATAGACTGAAAGATGGATAGATAGAGGGAAATTGAGACGTTATGAATACACTGAAAAATAGGTGGATAGATGGAATAGTCAATCACAGATAGATAGATAGATAGATAGATAGATAGATAGATAGATAGATAGATAGATAGATAGATAGATGTGCATAGATAGTGAAAAAACTGAATAGTGTTACGTCATCCTGCTATTTGAATGAAGTACTTTCATAATTCGTATGAAAAGTTTTCGATAGATAGATAGATAGATAGATAGATAGATAGATAGATAGATAGATAGAAATTGAGATAGGTAATGAATATGAATACACTAAAAATACGTAGATAGAAGGAATAGTCAATCACAGATAGATAGATAGATAGATAGATAGATAGATAGATAGATAGATAGAAACCCATTTAGATAGATAGATAGATATAATTAACACTCAGCTAGATAGATAGATAGATAGATAGATAGATAGATAGATAGATAGATAGATAGATGTGCATAGAGAGTGAAAAGTGAGAGTGTTACGTCATCCTGCTATTTGAATGAAGTACTTTCATAATTCATATGAAAAAATTTAGATAGATAGATAGATAGATAGATAGATAGATAGATAGATAGATAGATAGATAGATAGATAGATAGATGGAAATTGAGACGGTATGAATACACTGAAAAACACGTAGATAGATGGAATAGTCAATCACAGATAGATAGATAGATAGATAGATAGATAGATAGATAGATAGATAGATAGATGAGGAAAAGACATAGATAGATAGATAGATAGATAGATAGATAGATAGATAGATAGATAGATAGATAGATAGATAGATATGCATAGAGAGTGAAAAACTGAATAGTGTTACATCATCTTGCTATTTAAATGAAGTACTTTTATAATTCGTATGAAAAGATTTGGATAGATAGAATGAACACGCACAGAGAAAGATAGATATAATTAACAATCAGATAGACTGATCGATAGATAAATTGAACACCCATATCAATATAATTAATACTCAGATAGGGAGATAGATAGAATTAAAACTCATATAGATAGATACATTGAACACTCACATCGATAGATAGTAAAATATCTTCTAGTGCCAGGTTATTAGGAAATATTAATAAAGGTAATTCTATTAAAAACGTAAAATGTTTAAACAGTTGGCGAAACCTGTACGTGTGTCTCTCTATTTGGGAGAAAACATTCAACTTGCTATTGTGACTGTTTTTTATATTTTTACTTATTTATTTATTATTTTTTTTCTTTTTAAGAAAACGTATTACCCCTTGTCGTGACCCCTTTCTTTCCCACTCCACCCATTCGTCTGCACTGGTAGCTTCTTCTTGTCTGACATAATGGCCTGCAAGAAATCAGTCAATTAGACCACAAACGATTCTCACTGGCACATGATTACATTTCCCAGAAAATCTTTCATCTGCTTTGATAAACGCAGCTGCTTTTCTCCATGTTTGCGAGTTTTAAAACTTTTTAAAGTTTTGCGTCAACTTTTCTGTATTTTGAATCCGTCTCCAGATGAAAAATGATTTTATATATATATATATATATTTTATAATTATGGAGGGACTTAGGGAGACAGCCTTGTTTTCTTTATTATTTAAAAAAAAATCAGCGGAATTGTCATGAACCAGCCTAGACAATCGTCTGTCTTATTAAAGAAAATGTGCCTGACGAAAGAGATCTAGCCTTGCGTCCGCTTCATCATTGAAAACCAGGCTTAACTGCACGCGCACGCATGCGCACACACACACACATATATATATATATATATATATATATAGGGTGGTCCAAAAATAGGTGGACTATATGTGGAATAGGTTTATAAATGGATTGGCCGAAGAGGTCCAATTGATTGGCCGGCATGTTCACCAGACTTGGCCCCAATGGATTTCTACTTTTGGGGAGTACTCAAGGACAGAGTTTATAGTCGAAAACCAAGAAATGTCGGTTATTTGAAAAATTACCTACGAGATGCATTTCAAGAAATTAATACCCAAAAAGACTTGTGCAAAAAAGTTTGTCGAAACGTTAGAGGTAGTCTTCAAAACTGTGTAAATTGTGATGGAAAACAGTTTGAGCACCTGCGTTGATAAAATTTAAGTGCTTTTGTATTATTGTTCACAATAAAATTTAATTGTCAATATAATAATTGTTATTAAATATAATTGTATGTATATGTAATCTCAAAATAAATGAAATTATTTACTGTCCATCTACTTTTGGACCACCTTGCATATATATATATATATATATATATATATATATATATATATATATATATATATATAAAATGTCAATAAAGTTCGTTTGCACTTTTTAAAAATTTAAATTTAAAGTGCACACAAACTTTATGGACACCATATATATATATATATATATATATATATATATATATATATATATATATATAATAAAAATACTAATCCGCGTCGAATTTCCAAGAGGATACAGATCCAAGGAGAGCTCTATGTCAGAGACAGCGCAAAATTATTAATTAATGAATATCAAATACTTAAAATATCATAGGTAATAATGTTTATTTCATGAAAGCAATAAAAATAGCCTTCAATCCTTCAAGCCTGCAAACCAAATGTAATCGTCAGCTTTCATTCAAAATGTACAAATATCGTATTAAGGAAGAGTGAGAAAGAGAAAAAGAAGGAAAGATTCAAATTTATGAACATGCAATGGGGGCGGAAGTAGGAGAGAAAAATGGGGAAGAAGACTCGACGATTTATTCTCCGTAGACTTTAAGGTTTGAAGTCACTTGATGTAATATGACATATGCTACAATGCAGTATTTTGATTTAAAGTTGGCAGTTAAGAAACACTGTGTCACAACTTATATAGATACACACTAGCAGCATGGCCCGGCGTTGCCCTTGCTTGATTAAAAAATCGTACGACTCATACAGCAATCGCTATCACTTGACATAAAATATTTTTCCCTTTCCTTGCCTTTAAAGGAGTGCCCTTTGCTATGCTGATGTTGCTACATGCCTTACTTCTTGCCTATCTCCCACTGGGAATTTTTTCTAAGCTCTATACTAAACATTAAATCTGTTACGAAAAAGAACTAAACAAAATGAACACAAAACGATCAGCTTTAAAAAAAGGACTCGTAACTGGAAAAACCGAATGAAAAAAGAATGTTAACTACAAATACTTTTTCACACCCAACCCAATTCTGCGGAATCAGAATCAACGTTGAGTTTAAGCAAGCGAATGAGCCAATTGGAGTAAAGTGCCATGCAGATTTAAATTTTTCCCTCTTGTGACGAATGCCGCTATCGATTTTTTTGCATGCTAGCATGCTAGTTAACATTCGTGTCTGTCAGCTGTTGGCTCTCACGCTGGTCAATATAATCTTCCTGCCTATTCGTGGCAGCCAGCTATAGGCTCTCATTCTGGCCAGTAGAAAATGGCCGCAAACTACATGAAAACTGCCGTAGAAGCATGAAAAAATCGATTATTTCCACTATCGATGAGAATTGGGAAATGCAAAGTCGGTCTTGTAGATTTTGGTGCAAATCCGTCGAAAACTGTGGCCGTGCATTCGTTACACACACACACACACACACACTGCTTTTTAAATATATATATATATATATATATATATATATATGCGAACACACACTACAGTTCAAAAGTTTGAAGCTACTCCCAGAATTAGCATGGGATGAATTTGACAGAAGAGTGAAAAAAAGAAAAATGAAAATTGCTTTGAGAGTCATTTAAATAAGAATGGAATCAATTACCAAACTTATACTTTGAGAAAGTTTTTTTTTTCCAAAAGTTTGTGTTGCAGTAATCAAGGCTAAAGGATGACATTTTGACGAGATCAAAATTTCATAATAAAATGCTTTTTTTTTCTTTTTGTCATAATAAAAATTCTAACAAAATCATGCCTCGCTATTTTTAATAATGTATAATAATTTCTACTTATGTAAAGTACAAAACAAATACTTTTGGGGACATTTTAAAAAATACCAGACCTCAAACTTTTCACAGCTGTAATATTGGAGGAATGGAGACTTTTATCATACAGTCTCAGTTACGGTAGAGTGGTCATGTCTTGAGAATGTCTGATGACAGGATAACCAAGATCCTAATATACAGCCAGTTAGATCAGGGCTACAGGAATGTAGGACGCCCATGGCTAAGATACAAAGACAAGCTGAAAAGCAACTTCTCAGCAGTCAATATACCAAATAACACCCTTGAACGCGTAGCCTTGGAGCGGGTAGAATGGAGATCATAGTGTTTTAGTGGACACAGCAATCTTCAATCTGCTTGTCTGAACCATCTTCAAGAAACGAGAGCAAGATCTAAAACGTCAGCCAATCTAACAATGATCTCATCTCACAATCCTCACAATCCTTTGTAAATCACTAGCGAGTCTTAAATGCCACTTAAGATTATCGCACAAAATTTCATAACTGAATCAAGTAAGCTGCCAGTTTCTCATACGTCGAAACCGACGGAAGAGTCCATTATTCCATTATATATATATATATATATATATATATATATATATATATATATATATATATATGTATGTATGTATGTATGTATACACTGAGGTTAACATCAATCCTTATCTAATTATACACACACTTCTTCCAACCACCCAACCAGCATCAATAAGAAAGTTAGAGATAATGACGATAAATAAACTCATTCCTTTCCTCAATACAAAAAATATGCGAATAAACGGTTTCTTCCTTCTCCTAGTTACTTTAAATAAAATATACTAAACAACGAAAAAAAGATCAAGAATTGCATGAATAAAATAAAAAATGAATTACCAATTCAGAGATAAATAACCTAAACCTATTAACATAAACAGTTCATCCCAACTAGTAGAAATATTCCATGAATATAAATAAACCTTAGAATTAGTCCATAACAAAATAACTAAGAAATGGTAGTTTCCTCTTTGCCTTACTTCCTATAGTAACATGTACGCACGCACATACACACACATTTATATATATATATATATATATATATATATGTATTGGACAATAAAAAAAATCTAAAAAAATTAAAATCTTCAGACACACTGAGTTGTATATTAATATTCCTTCGTTTTTTTATATTTCATTTAGATTCCTCGACTAGTTTCGGCCAGCATGGCCATCATCTACAGAAAAGAAAAATCTGCTTGCTGGTAGCAGTAAACTACAGAAATTAATTTTTGTCTGTAGTTTGCATTTGTTTTTTGTTTTTGTTTTTTTAACATTAATTTTGGCCAGTCCTTGGTCAAACAATTTCTTTTAAATTGTTATTTAAGATAAGAGATGGATGGATTCATGCTGCCCTTAATTCCATATATATATATATATATATATATATATATATATATATAGTACATTTTAAGTTTGAGGTCTGGTAATTTTTAAATTGGCCCCAAAAGTATTGTGAGGAAATTATTATCGATTGTTAAAGAAAACGAGACATGATTTTTTGTTAGAAATTTTATTATGACAAAAAGAAAAAAAGCATATATATATACTAACTATATATATATATATATATATATATATATATATATATAGAGAGAGAGAGAGAGAGAGAGAGACACTATTTACATTCCAACCACCTGAAAAGGCTGGAGCGTACAACGCCCGAAACGTTGTGATAAACATGGCGACAAAAATGAGAACAATAGTCTGAATAATGTAAATAGTGTTATATATATATATATATATATATATATATATATATATATAACATTATTTATATTATATATATATATATATATATATATATATATATATATATGTAGAATATCTTCATATATACATATTCAATTATGTTTGGTTGAATAATCTAGATATATTATGCCTATGCATTATTATTTTAATCCTCTCAAATTCAAGGATGAATTTCTCATAGCTGTTAAACTAGATTGAGAAAGACACTGTGGTTTTGGTAATTTCTTTTATTTTCGCAAGTACTTTCAATATCATCCAAGATCATCTTCAGGAGTGAATTGGTAAGACAAAAATTAATGTAATGGAGATAGATAGATAGATAGAAAGAAAGAAAGAAAGAAAGAAAGAAAGAAAGAAAGAACAGACCAGACATATCTACGTAGGTAGATCAATAAGTCCTTATTTCCTTAAAAAATACTATATCCTTACCTAATTACTCCTCTTTCGAGTGTCTTAAATTGAAAAGTGAATATTAAATACATAGAGTAAATATTAGAGCAAGAACATTTTGCATAAGAATTTCGATTTAGACTTATTGATCTAGTCCTGCTCATACCTACATATGGAAAGGCCGAATACTAAAGAATTCCTAAAAGTTTGATCACATAATCAGAAGAGCTTTAGCTTGGTCAGGCCGAGAAGCTTTCATCTAAGCAAAGATTGACAGGTATATTGATAGAGGGAGTAAAAGAGAGAATGACCATGGATAGATATAAAAGAATAGACATAGATAGATAGATAGATAGATAGATAGATAGATAGATAGATAGATAGGAACAGACTAAGATAGATAGGAACAAGTTTAGATAGATAGATAGATAGATAGATAGATAGATAGATAGATAGGAACAGACTGAGATAGATAGATAGATAGATAGATAGATAGATAGATAGATAGGAACAAACTGAGACAGATAGATAGGAACAGGTTTAGATAGATAGATAGATAGATAGATAGATAGATAGATAGATAGATAGATCTATTAAGATAGTCTGCATTCGTTGTTCATTTAATGTCCGACATTTTTTTTTTTTTTTTTTGCTAAAAGTCGTCTCATCTTCCTTTCTTTCCGAACATAATAGCTGTTCTCTTCTTTTCTTCTACAGGACCATGTCGGATCTCTTTGGTCGCTGGACATTACTGAAGAACGACAACTGGGATGAATATATGAAAGCCATAGGTAAGTGGACGTTGGCCGAGTGATAGTCATTCAAGCGCAAGTTAGATACATATCCGATCGCTTTTTACGAGTGGACATTAATATACCTGCACCGTCTGGCAGTCATGTTATCTACAGAGGCGACCCCTGACTGGGTATCCGGTCAATTTTATATTCGGACAGACAGATCGAACTCAATGGCCAATGTAGATTGCTGCAGACTGCCAAAAGTAGTCTGCCGAAAATCAATTTATCGATCGATCGAACGATCTCTACGTTTATCTACCAGTATATCTACCTTCATCTTTATCGATCTCGCTGTCAGATTAAAGATATG
>CAHIKZ030004180.1:2310000-2317500 GCA_903632075.3 Acanthosepion pharaonis | reverse complement strand
TGCCATATTTACAATGAGGCATTTTGTTGTATGACTAATCTATTAGTTTTATATGTTTTTAGTATGAATGATGAAGACCTAAGAATTATTGGTATCTTGACTTTCTACGACGATGACGAATTTAACCTGCCCATTTCCTGTTTTATATTTCCTAAGCATTTAATGAATTATATAACAGTCTATACTAATAGGGGACTTGTCCATATTAATTACGGCGTTTTCCAGTCAAATCCATTACATTCACTTACGTGCTAATACCCTTTGGAAAGCTATTATTAATAAGTGTTTGTTTTATATTCTTTAGTTCTTTGTAAAAAATCTGTTTTGTGGATGAATTAGTTTCTGCACGATGTATTAGATTCTTTATAATTGCTATTTTGTAGTAATATGGGCATTCGCTCTTGTAGTTAAGTGTACATGAATTTATGCTGGTAGGTTTTTTGTTTGGCGAAATAGTAAATTTCTTATTATTTGTATTTATCAATATGTCAAGGAAGGGAATTTTATTATTAATATTGAGTTCATATGTGAATTTAAGGAGAGAATTATTTTGGAAACGTTTTTGAAGTTGAAGTATTTCATCTGTATTTTTAACTAACATAATATCTTCAACGTATCTTAGGTAGATGGATGGTTTTTAAAATCTGTATATATCTTATTTTCGAGGTACGACATGTAGAAATTGCTAAATATCGGACCCAGTACTGAACCCATGGAGACACCATCACGTTGTATATATATATTATTATTATGATCGAAGAAAGGGACTTCAGTAGTACAAGCTAATAGTAGTTTCCGTAATATATTAGGATTAATTTTAAGTGGGAGTAAAGATGAGTTACTGTATATATTTCTTATAATTATGTCGATAGTTTCACTAACAGGGACATTGGTAAATAAGTTTTCAACATCAAGTGAAGCTATGATTTCATTGACGGGTTTTTCACTTTTTAAGATTTGGATTACTTCTAATGTTGACTTAACGCTATATTTACTAGGGAGGTAGATTGTAATGAGTTGATTAATGTATTTTGTTAGATGATATACAGGAGTTGGAATTTGCGATAAGATAGGACGGAGAGGATATTTATTTAATGAAATAAATATATATATATATATATATATATATATATATATATATATATATATATCCATTACTCCACCGTGCCTCCTAAAATATATATATATATATATATATATATATATATATATATATATATATGAATCGGAGAGCCGAGTTGGAATTCCAGTCGAATCCATTACATTCACTTACGTGATAATACCCTTGGGAATGTTGTGAATCCTCTTCTTCTCCCTCCAGCTATGGGTAAATAGCAGGACAGACTGGGTTCTATAGCCTTGGATGACAACTGGTCTAGGAGAAGGAAAACTCTGAATTAAAAACCCGCGAATGGTTATTTGGGGACCCTATGGTACGTAGTGCACTAGGTCTTCGTATTCGGCCCTTCAAACAGTGTGGTTGGTTCTGCACAGAACCATCACCATTATAATCAAATCTCATGTGCTGTTGTCGGTTTCCTGGGAACTGATCTGCTTGACCCTCATACGTCGAATTCGAAGGGAGAATCGAGTACATATATATATATATATATATATATGTGTGTGTGTGTGTGTGTGTGTGTGTGTATATATATATATATATATATATATATATATGACAATAGGAAAACTGTAGTAGTTGCTGACGCGTTTCGTCCAATGTGCAGTTTCTCAAAGCAAAAAAACGAAATGAATTTAATTAAAGAAGGTAACTAATAACAACAAAAATCAGACTGTTCTTAGCAACTGGAAGAATGTAGAGAGCGCAATTTTCATATTATTAGCTGAAAATAACAT
Source organism: Acanthosepion pharaonis (assembly GCA_903632075.3). Classification (NCBI taxonomy): domain Eukaryota; kingdom Metazoa; phylum Mollusca; class Cephalopoda; order Sepiida; family Sepiidae; genus Acanthosepion; species Acanthosepion pharaonis. The sequence continues at coordinate 2,315,643 of CAHIKZ030004180.1, read as the reverse complement.
CAGTTACTGTTACGTGTTGAGAATATTGTCATTATAGCTGTTTTGACGGATTCAACCATTTTCTTTTGATTTTACGATATTGTTGTGTACGTTTGTTTGGTAGAGTAGTAATTTTGTTAAGGAAGATGAAATAGGGAAAAAGCCTAGACGTAGATTAATATTTGGGTAATATTCTATGGCAGCACTCTCTAGAATTTTCCTTCTGAGTGAGTTATTTTCTTTCCTATGAGTGTAGCAATTTTAAAATCAAAATTATGGTTGAATTTATTTCTATGTATGACTAGTGTATTAGCTAAGTTGTTTTTTGTGAGGTCTCTTTTGTGCTCATAAATGCGTTTGTTTTTTTTTTAATTTCTACTTGTTTCTCCAACATATTGGGAGGAACAGTTTTGGCAATTTATTTTATAAATGCCTGCTTCAGAAATATTATTGCTATTAATGTTTGAAGATCTTAGTATATCCATAATGGTTTTAGAACTGTTTGTGACTATTTCAAGATTATTTAGATGGGAAAAGGTTATTCTGGATAGTGGACGTGACAGAATTGGTCGGTAGTATTATGTATCTGTTTTCATGTGATTTATTTTTGCTGATTATGTTATTAGTTTTGTTTCGTTTGTACATTTTGTATGCCTTTCTTCTTGCGTTGTGGATGAAATGTTATGGGTATGGTTGGTTTTTGAATGTGTTTTCTATGTATGTTTCTTCTTTAAGTAAATATTGTATATATATATATATATATATATATATATATATAAATTTATTAATGTTAATTTATTAAAATGATAACTTCATTTGATTGATATCATTTCAATTTTTTTTGTTCGATTTCTAGCGTTCGCAAATATATTGAAATATTTTGTTTTCTCTGGATCGTAAATACAAAATACATTCAATAAAGACGGCAATGTTTGGAAATTCCATCTGAAGGCTATAATCGATAAAAAGGTGAACTTTTTGTTCTATTCATTTTGATCAATGCGCAATTTATTTACTTTATGTAAGTCGATTACCCAAAGCAATCATTCGCTTGGATAATCGTTTCATTTTGTTAATATACCAGAATAGTGATTGTCGCGATCAAATTTTCCATCTAGAACGGCAGCAAATATATTATTGTGCTTGTAAAATCTGATAGATAGATAGATAGATAGATAGATAGATAGATAGATAATTAGGTATGTAGGTAGGTAGCTAGAAAAAGATTCAGATATAAAGAAAGAAAGAAGGAAACAGACTGAGATAGATAGATAGATAGATAGATAGATAGATAGATATGAACAGGATGGGATAGACAGATAGTTATGAAAAAACTGATAGATAGATAGATAGATAGATAGATAGATAGATAGATAGATAGATAGAAATAGATTCAGATATATAGAAAGAAAGAAAGAAAGAAAGAAGGAAGGAAGGAAACAGACTGAGATAGATAGATAGATAGATAGATAGATAGATAGATAGATAGAAAGAAAGAAATAGATTCAGATATAATGAAAGAAAGAAGGAAACAGAGATAGATATATCTATCTATCTCTGTTTTCTTCTTTGTAGAAGATAGATAGATAGATAGATAGATAGATAGATAGATAGATAGAAAAAGATTCAGATATATAGAAAGAAAGAAAGAAAGAAAGAAGGAAGGTAACAGACTGATATAGATAGATAGATAGATAGATAGATAGATAGATAGATAGATGTATAGCTGACCACTGGTATTTGAGGATACCCATCTACTAGGCTAGCTCTCCACTCCCTATTGTAGACACTTGCTCAGATGCATTTGTGTTTATTCATACCCACGGTGCCCACCTGTGGTTTATAATGCAGCCATGCTGAGCAGTCCTTAGTTACAGTTACTTTTTTTAACAAGGCCGGCACACACAAGCCCTCGGCAACGATGACTTGTGACTTCGTCCTAGCACAGCTATCGACGGCCCCAAGAGTTCCGTCTACCCAATTTCACTCACAAGGCTTGATTCAACCCGTGATATTGTTTTTAGGCACTTTCCAAAGGTTCTGCACACAGTCCGATAACACCAGGAAGTCTTCTTCCTCACAAATCGACTATGGTGAGATTCGAACCTGGGCCTCATGCTCACTATGCGAACGTTCTAACCACTTAGCTACGTACCCAGATAGATAGATAGATAGATAGATAGATAGATAGATAGATAGATAGATAGATAGATAGTTAGTAAGTAAGTAGTAGTTTGGCCAGAAAGTCCTGACTCACTTAGGAAGCGCAAAGAAAACAACAAAATTGTATAGAGCAATGCCAACATTTAGTCTTCAAAATAAAGTCCATTATTCTCGACGATCTTCTGCAAGAGAACTTTGATCTGTCCTAGATACCAGTTCGCCGACTTTGAATCAAAAGATGGTAAGTAAGCTTCATTCACTTCAGAAATCAATACCAAACCTGTTCAGAAATCAATACCAAACCTGTTCAGAAATCAATATCAAACCTGTTCAGAAATCAATACCAATGTGTCAGTTGTATACGTCTGCGTTTTCAGTTCGTTGGTTAGAATGGGTTTAAGTGACTGAAAAATACAGGTCTTAACGAGAACCATCCTTTTTCAAACCTTTTTTTTTTTACTTTTCACCCTAAGCAAGGCGGGTGTGCCACTAGCACACAAGGGGTTACAGAGGGTGGGAGCAAGAGTAAGGATGCTTAATACAGGAAAAGAATAAAGAGAAGGACAGGGAATTGGATCAAGGCATCTGGAGATGTCGATTGACACTGCATTTGAATAGTTGGAGATTATAGCGATCAGGGAAGCAACTAAGAGGAAGGGAGTTCCACAGACGGGAAGTGCGAGACATGAAGCTATTAGAGTAAGAAGAGACGATTACATTTAACCGTTTCGACAGTGAAAGGATGGGACTGAGATGCTGGCCTAGTGGCACGTTTATATTCATGCAGTTTGGGAACTAGCGAAAATAGCTCGTCGGAACTGTTACGGTGAAAGTATTTGTAGAAAAGACAGAGGGAGGGGACGGCACGTCTGTGAGAGAACGACTGTAAACGTGATACCAGATCAGGGCCAACCATATTGCATATCCGTCTTTGGATTTATTTACATTTGAAATATTGTCCTTATTCTTGTTGTTATTATCACAATTGTGCCTGTCAGTCTTCATCAATTGCTTGTGAAAATGCCTAACCTTTAGGGAATTTCGGACTGAACACTTTATTTAATCTATGAAGGGATCCTTCTTCCACTGACTATGTGAAGTGATATCTCATCTAGTTCCTTCAGTCATATAGTTCTTGTCTCAAATAATGTATATGCTATGCTATGAGGAGCTCCTTAGTAGGCCTTGCATAGGAAAAATGCCATATGTTAGCGATTAATAAAGAAAGAAATAGGAATTATAGCAAGGCTCCTAATAACAGCAGCAGCTTTGTTGAATGTAATCAAACATGACAAACTGCAATAGTAGCAAGAGTCATCTGCAGACAGATTTAAGAACTCAGATATTCCACTATGGGTTTTTTTCCATGGGGCAACAGCTGAGTGGGTTAAAGAATTGGTTTGTCAAAATGATGATGTATTAATTGGGAGTTCAATCCATGGTTTGGGCAAACAATAATCCTAAACCTGCCGCTCTAAAACTTCAAAGAACTGTACCGGATAATATAAACAATACTACTTGAGGACTATCAAAAGCAGCAACAATTAAAATGGATAGCACAGATTACTCGAAGAAAGATTAATGACATAATCAAGATGGTGACGTTCCTCTCACTTCAAAGAAAAGATTAAATGTAATCCGCACTACTATATTGGCAATTAGGTCTCATCGTTATACTACTGAATTATATTGATGTAACCGCAAGTTCTATTCTAATAGCTCCTTTTCTCGCACTTCTCGTCTGAGTAATTGACTTCTTGCTTCCGTACCATTTACGATATTCAAAAATGTAAATGCAACGCCCATCGCCAGCTTCTGTCTTCCTGAATCATGTTATTTTATCGTCCTCTCTCCTCACCAAAGTCTTCTCATTCTCTTTCAATCCCAGTAACTCCTTGTGTCATAGTGGTATTATCACCATTTCTGTCTTCTTGAAACCTGTTCTTTTATTGTCCTTTCTCCTCACTAAAGTCTTCTAATTCTCTTTCACTCCCAGTAACCGCTTGAGTTTTAGTGGCGGTATCGCCATCTTCTGGTTTCCTGACACCGGTTCTTTTATTCTCCTTTCTCCTTTCTAAAATCTTATCATTCTCTTTCATTCCGAGTAACCCCTTGCGTCTTAGTGGCATTATCGCCATCTTCTAGCTTTCTGAAACCTGATTTTTATTGTCCTCTCTAATTACTAGAATCTTCTCATTCTCTTTCATTCCTAATAGCACCTTGGGTTTTAGTGGCAAGAAAGAACGATAACATTTAATGCACTTGAGAAACCTATTCTCGTGACCTGACAATTCTTTTTTAATAGACAGATTTCTTGAGATTTCATAACTATCAACTGAAGTTTGGCTTGGTTTGGTTTGATTAGAGGATTATCAACACTTTATGTGTCATTTTATGTCGAAATTTAATGTTGGGAGGAGCTTTGGTCATTTTTTTCCAAGAATTTATTACTGGTATTTTTTTCTCTTCTTTTTCAAATAATATGTGGCTGCTATTTTTTTTCTTTTTTACTATGAAAATATATTGCTGGTATTCTTACTATAAAAATGTATTTTTATATTTTCACAATATTTTTATCCCAATTTGGGGGTTCAGTATTTACCCATAGCTGGGACCCGAACAGATGCTATCACCCTGTGTCAGGTTGAACCTGGGAACAACAGCAATTAAGGATTGGTTCCACGCTCCTCAAAACCTCCAGATCAGATGCATTGCTGCCGGATGTACCTTATCGTCATAACCAGATCGACCAGAAATCGTGATCTTGAGGGATCTTGAGTCCAAGGGACATTCGGTCAAGGAATATCAAATGCTTTTTCAACAAATATTACTAATACTATCACCATCAGCCTTGCGTATAAAACCTGTGAGATATTTAGTAATTTTTATTCAAAGCTACATCTTATATGCTATATGAAAGGAGGGTTTTTGTGTGTTACTAAATTTGGATTTTATATTCAACCAGAAAGGAGACTTATATTCTATCATAATCGTATATGCCATCAAAAAAGAGGGCCCTTATATACCAAGAGGTAAGATAACTATAGCAGATTTTTAGCCATAATCAGACCAGACCTAAAATTGTTCGCTCTGTGGGCTGGGGCTAAAGAATACGCCGACTTCATCTCCGCAAAAGGGTCAGAAACCACCACCCCTACCCAGACGAGGCGTCCTAGATAATACGATAAACTACATCCTCGTCTTGGGTAAGACGATAAACTACGTCCAGCAAGGCCTCTCTGGTCAGGAGGTCTTGAGGAGCGTGGAACCACCTCTTAGTTTCTGGTATTCCAAGGTCCACATGGACCCGGGGTGGTAGCACCTGTTAGGGTCCCATCTATGGGCAAATACTTAACCCCCAAATTGGGGACAAAACACTATGAAAGTGTAAAAATATGCTTTAATGTCAGCAATAAATTTTTGAAGAAAGAATTATTACCAGCAGTACTCATAACTAGCAATACATTTTTGAAAGAAAAAATATTACCAGCAATACATTTT
>CAHIKZ030004180.1:2300000-2305000 GCA_903632075.3 Acanthosepion pharaonis | reverse complement strand
AAGGGAGCATTCTAAAATCTAAGCAGAATAATAAAAAATAGGATTTTTTTCTAGAAAGAGTACTATAACGAAAGTGTTCATCGGAACTCTGATGAATCGAGCGCGCAGCAGAATTAGTTCGGAAATAGGAAAAGAACACTGCAGGGTCGTCAAAACACTGGAACAAGGAAGGCAATATTTATGATCAGAATGCTATCAGAAATAGCAATACAGATGCAAAAGGACTTGTACTTGTGTTTCATAGATTAGGCAATGACGTCGGATAAAGATCTATTGGAACTGCCCAGCTACGTTGATATATTTGGGAAAAGATATTAGAACAATCAAGAACCTATACTGGCAACAAATTGCCTGCATACTGATAGAAAATGTGTTCAGCAGATATGTGAAAATAGAAAGGTGTGTAAGACAAGGATGCGTCTTCTCACTGGACTTATTCAACCTATACAGCGAGGCAATTCTGAGAGAATTAGAAGTCCCACAAGGACTCATTATTGGCGGCCACAATGTTAACAATATAGATATACACTTGGCGCAGCGTTGCTAGAAGACACGGAAAGAAAGCTACAAAAACTCCTACAGCATATAGCGATGGAAAGTGAGAAGAAAGGATTAAACATCAACCGCAAGAAGACAAAATGAATGGTTGTTGGCAAAAGGATGAACACTATGTGGGAATTGCAAATCGGCGATACCCATATATAAATGTCTTGGATGTGTTTTAACAGAAGACGGAAAGTGTGACACTGAAATCCGAAGCTGTATTGTGATAGCCAATGATGCCTTCCAAAAGCTAAGCAGAGTACTAAGAAATAGAAAAAATTCGTTAAAAACATGAGTATTAAGAAATTACGTGTTAGCTATTATGGTAATTTACCCACGCATGTATGGACTATCCCAGCTATAAATAGGAGCAGGTACTGCCTTTTGGAGAGGGAAGTTTCCAGCAGTCAGCTATGTCAGTCAGGCCAAAAATTTTTGCTGTAACACTCCAGTTTGTTTATTTTTGTATTACTGTTTCTGTTAATATATTTGTTTAACTCAATTCCTCTCTTGTGTCGTTATTTCTGCTCTAACAAGGCCACGACATTATCTATCCTCAAATATGACAATAAATGATGTAAAATCTCCTCAGATGTGAAGAAGAGGCTTGAAGCAAACAGAAATATGGATCAACAGAAGGACGTTGGGGATATCATGGGCCGAACATATGACCAACGTGGAAGTCTTAAAGAAAATGGAAACAAAAAGAAATTTTTATTTAACATAAGGAAGATAGAGTTTCTAGGCACGTAATGAATGAGATGCGCCTGGAAAATCTGATACACGCAGAACATATGGAAGGTAAGAGGGACAAAAAACGCATAACATACTTAGTGAGCTTGAGTAAATGGATGGCGAAACAGGGTTTGGGAGAAATAACAGAAATACAAAACTTATTAAGAATATCAAAGGACAGAAAATTGTGGAGAGCCATCATCACCTAAGTCTTGATTAGTACAATAGTTGCGTAATTTTTGTGCAAGTATTTGGTATCTTCGTCTGTACGTCATGTCCCTTGGGGACGTTGACAATCATAGATGTACAAAATTTCATGTTTTTTTCTAGCTCTTAATAAAAACCGCAGTTACACATATCGGCAACCCATTTACGAATTCAGCCTACAAGATACAGCAGTTAGACATTTAGCCTACCAGATACCTCAGTTACAAATTTGGCCTATCAGACAGTCCAGTTACACATTTTGCCTACGAGATAACCCAGTTACACGTTTAGCCTACCAGATAAACATTTACCCTACCAGATAGCCCAGTTACACGTTTCGGCTACCAAATACTCCAGTTACAAATTTAGCCTACAAGATACACTATTTACATACCAGATATCTCAATTATAAATTTAACCTATCAGACAAACCATTTACACATTTAGCCTACCAGATACCTCAGTTACAAAGTTAGCGTATCAGATAGCCCAGTTACACATTTAGTTTACGAGATACCCGTTACACATTTAATCTACCAGATATCTCAGTTACAAACTTAGCCTATCAGACAGACCAGTTACACATTTAGCCTACCAGATACCTCAGTTACAAATTCAGCCTATCAGATAGCCCAGTTACACATTTAGACTACCAGATATCTAAGTTATACATTTAATCTGCCAGATACCTTAGTTACAAATTTAACCTATCAGATATCCCAGTTACACATTTAGCATACCAGTTACCTTAGTTACACATTTAATCTACCAGATGCCCACTTACGTTTCGGCTACCAAATACTCCAGTTACGAATTTAGCCTACCAGATACACTAGTTCGATACCAGATACCTCAGTAACAAATTTAGCCTACCAGATAGGCCATTTCAAGATTTAGACTAACGAATCCGCTGTTAGGTCATGTTTTAAGAAAGTTGATTCACTGCTTCGTGCTAGACAATTTTTCTCTCCAGATTCTTACTTATAAAAAGGTCAGACATTTCTTCACATACGGTCGGGTGTTCCTGCTCTATCTCTCGAGAACCTTGATAAATTCAAAAAAAAAGTCAGTAATATTATTGGTTCTGACCTGGCATCTTAGCTACAGTCACTTTCCCACCGGCGTAATGTTGCCTCCCTCTGCCTTTTCTATAAATCCTTTCAGGGTAATTCAAGCAATTAATCTATTAAATCTATGCACAATAAAGATCAGCTCCTCCAAGCCTGATCTTTATGATGCATAGATTTTATGAATTTATGCATAGCACTAGATTAGCAACTAGGTCTCATCAATTGAAAATTGAATTAGCTAGATGTAACCGTAAGTTCTATCGTCACAGTTTCTCTCCTCGCACATCTTGCTTGTGGAAGCCTTTTACGGTCGCACGCTTTCTAGCCAACATCAATCTTCAAAAATTCAAATGCAGTCATTATCAACACGCCTCCTGATTACTCTTGTTTTTTCTCTAATACTTCTACATCCATTAACCCCTATATCTTAGTGGCTTTACTGCCTTGCTTGGTGTGAACTCGATATAAAAAGATACACTAGTTACGTGCCTCAGTCATGGAGAGATATTTTTTAGTATAGAAGCCATATCAGCCTTAGTGTTAGAAAGGGTGACAGCCCAATTATCGAGGAGAAAGAAACACCAACACAAAAGCTGGGATTTGTTGTTCCCCTACGACTGGCCTTCGAACGCCCCCTCTTAATTGGCGTTGTTCCCAGGTTAACCCTAATCTTGGGTAGTAGCACTTGTTAGGGTCCCAGCCATAAGCAAATAATGAAACCCCCAGGCCATTAGGAAAGTATAAACAATCGTTTTTTATACTAGAAATACCAGCAAACTATTTTTGTGAAAAATACCAACGATACATTTTTATAATATAATGGGCAGCAATAATTTTTTATGATCTACAAACTATATATCTAAAAGACATACGTTTGCTCTGAAAGTATAAAATTATGTACACAATGTCTGTCTCTGAAGGCATGAAACTGCATACAAAATATTTAGATTTCAGCATTATATAACCCATAGATGTGTTGTTATGCCGCTAATCAAAAACAAGCAACCAATAACATTTCGGATGTTATGCATCCCAGCCTTCATCAGGTGATTGTCAATATAGGCATCGTTCAGGAAATTTTGTACAAAATATCTGTAGTTGAAGGCTTACACTTGCGGTCAAAATATATTTAGTTGAAGGCATAAAATTGTGTTCAAAATATTTTGATTTCGGAATTAAGTAAACGATAGAGGTGTTGATAGGCCGCCACACAAAACTAATCATCTGTGGTGAATTATATGGCTCAAAATAGTCTTTTGTGGACATTGTCGTTGTTCAGTAGTGGACAGAGTCGGTTGCATTGCTGTGTTAATCTCCATAAGTGTCTTCCGCTCAATAGAACTACGTCACAGTGTTCATGTCTTTTTATTGAAAATCAAGCCAGCCAGGGAAAAGATTTTAGTTTTAAACAGCACAACGCACATAGTTTGTATTGGCTATTTTTATTATCCCAAGTAGGAAATTTTGCAGACGATTTAACAGTGATGGAGAGGGTGAAGTGAGTGAGAGACAGAAATCCTAATGCTATCTTTTGTAGGCCCATATCCTTGCGGTGAAAATTTTCACTGAAGAATTTTTGGACAGAGAGACTTACTTTTTTTACCAAGAAATGTTGCTTTTTCTCTAATTAATGATTTCTCAATTCACAGGCCAATGAAAAGGAACCGCTGCACCCTTTTATTTTTCATTCTTTTTACAGGACCGTTACTGCCAACAAACTGTGTGACTGTTTTTTTTTTTTCTTCTTTTTCCCTTTCCTAATCCTTAGCCTTAACTAATGTTCTTCTATTTTCCACCTAGAAATGCATTTTATATGGTCACAGTATTATTATTCTAGGTGTGGGCATAGTACTTCGTAAAATTGCCTGTAGTCTGACGACATACGAGGAGATCAAACAAGATGAAACTGGCGAATGGATATTTGATATTACGTCGACGTTTAAGAATGTTCATCTTCGTTTCAAACTTGGCCAGGAATTTGATGAAACCACAGCTGATGGACGGCACGTAAAGGTGAGTATTTTAGATTGTAAACGTTTCTCCATCATGAAGCAAATAAGACACACCTACAATATCTTTCTCAAGCTCAAGTAATGTGTAGTAAGATAAAAATCAATTTTTAAATGTAATTAAAAAGGATCTATAAAATCAAATTAGAAGCATAACTCAAAAATGGCTTACAATCTGTTGTTAACCGGGACAAGGAACGGCTTGTTAAAACTAACGCCTCTAAAACGAAACTAGTCGCTTTTAATCGTCTGAGAAAACCCGTTTTGCCTTTCATCAGTATGGCTGATGCTAACCTCCAGAAGAGTGAGTTTTTTTTTTTATTTGTGTTCCATTTTCAAGCGATATTCAATAACTTCAGAAAAGAATGATTAATTTTTTCTGGAGATCTTAAATATCGTTTGAAAATGGAACAATAATTTTTATTTCCGAAACATT